>QXTE01000786.1:64782-92248 GCA_003942145.1 Platysternon megacephalum
ATGTAAGCGGGGGAATGGTCCCGCTCTTGTGGGGAACTTTCCTGGCTTCTGTGCTACCCCGGTGAAGTGGGCGAGCGAAAGGATCTGAGTCCTCGCTCCCACTTCCTTGACCCAGAGGCCTCCCTGCCCTTGAGGACTCTCCTGTCTGGCAGAGTTCTCGTAGCCCCAACAAGGCTGGGCCCAGGATTCCTGGGGGGGCTCAACCCCCAACCCTGCTGTGGTCACCTAGGACAGGGGCTAAGGTGTCCCCACTCCGGGGTACCCTTTCTGCACTGGGCACCTCCCTGACCCACTGATTATTCCAGACAATATAAAGCAAATACAAGTTGTTTACTTAACAATTAATTTAAAAAAAGAACAAGGAAAAATGGGAAAGGTTAAAGGAAAACACATCACCCCGCTCTGTGGCAGGGAACATTTACAGACAGTGTCTCTGGAACATCAGGGCAGTTCACAGTCTGTTCCTTGTAGGTCCCAGGCCACCTTCTCAGGTCCTGGCTGTGCTGCACAGACGCTGCAGGTTGGACACTTGCCCTGGCGGTGGCCACATGCTCTCAGGCTGTAGGTGGCAGGACCCTTCTCCCCAGCATCGCCCCCGCCCTGTCAGGGTTACGATCCCCCTCCAAGTCTGGCCTGCAGGGCCTCTTGGCTGAGGCGTCTCCCTGTGCTGGGCCCACTGCCCAGGGTCCCCCTCACTCTGCCCAGCTGCTCACCGCACCCAGCTCTGGACTGCTCCAGCTCCACACTGCCTCAGCACGGCTGCTGCTGCTGCTCTGCCTTCAGCTCCCTGGGCTGCTTCTCTGGCCTCTCTGGCTCTGGTTGCTACAGCTCTGCTCCCAGGACAGGACAGGTCTGCTCTGCAGGCTGCTTCCTGGGCTGCTTGTCTGGCCCCTCTGGCTCTGGTTGCTGCAGCTCTGCTCCCAGGGCACGTCTGCTCTCTCTGGGCTGTGCTCTGGCTTTTTGGCTGCAACTCTGCTCCCAGCACAGGATCTGCTCTCCCTGGGGCTTTCTGGCTGCAGCTCTGGCCCCTCTGGATCTGGCCCAGCTCTGCTCTCCCGCTCAGCTTGGGCCCCTGCTTTCTCCTTAGCTCGGCCCCACTCTGTCTGACTCAGGCACATTCCTGCTCACACGGAGGACGGGACCCACCCTGGCCTTCTGTCTCCTTGATTTGCTGGCCCGCCCTGTCAATCTGGAGCATTGGCCTCTTGCCATTGTTCCTGGGGACTATCAGTCTCAGGGTCCTGATTTGCCATCGATCCCTCCCCTTTTAGTGCTGGGAGCTAGCAACCAAAACACCCCCACTGAATGTTAGTAAGGGGGCAACAGTCCCCTTACATTAAGGAAGCCATCCAAGAAGCCTTGGGGAACGGAGCTGGTCACTGGGGACTGATTGTGGGCTGCCTACAAGGCAAGGACGAGCCGGCCTCTCAGTACTGTGAGAGAAAGTGGGAGATGTATTCCAGCAATGCAGGCATTGCAGACCCCCCCAAAAAACCTAATCAGGCATTTTTAAAGATGTTAAAGGAAGGTTTTAACTCCCACCTGCAAACAGCCCTTAATTTGGGAGTGAACCCAGGCTCTGATTATGAATCCATCTGTATGTGAGCCTGTGAATGCGAACCCGACAGGCCAAAGAGATAAGGAGCAAGTCTACTTGCATTGCTGTGGTAACAGCAAAAGATAATGTAATCTGTCATAATTGTGGGGGTCTTGGGCATACCCAAAAGAACTGCAGGCGCAAAACCCAAAAGCCGAGTCAGGGACAGAATCACGGTCAGTTGAATCCCTGCAGTACTTCACTGCCTTTTCGACCTGGTCCTGGTCCTGCTCCCCCTACCTCCCAGTGTTTTGTGTGCGGAGAGACCGGACATTGGGCAGCCGGGTGTCCAAGCCAAGTAACCCTGGGTAACCAACAACAGCCCCACCCGGTGTCTCAACCGACTGCCAACCCGTACTCACACCTGAGTAAAGAGGAAATGGCCAGACTTTTAAATTCCATGGCTCGCTAGGATCCAGCGCCCCCCCCCCCCCCCCCCCCCCCCCCCCCCCCCCCCCCCCNAAGGCCACACTTACAAGCATGGATAAGGGCCCGGCCATGCACAATTCTCGTGGACACAAAAGCGTCTGTTTCCATTACTGACCTCCCTCTCCACACTACTAAACAGGATGTTACTATTTCAGGGGTAGGAGGTGCACAACTCACGGCTTACAAAAGCTACCCTGTTCTTGTAAAACCTAATCTATTCTTCTGGACTCAGTCTTTTTTTATGTAGCTCCAAATGCAGAGGGGACTATTCTGGGCATGGACGCCCTCTGCGACCTTGCAGCAACTCTTAACCTTGCTCAGAGTACAGTTACTGATAAACTTATGCGTACTCATACCATCCCCCTCCACAATGATACATTTCTTTCTTCTGTTGCACTGCCAAAGCTGTGGCTCTTACTTGGGCTACATCTAACTCTTTTTCAATAATTATGTTCCAGGTTCCCCTCTGTTTGGGCAGAAAATAAGCTGTCTTGCAGTTCGATGCCTGCTCATCTTTGCCCACCCATCCAGGTTACCAGTCAACTTCCTCCACCTACCAAGCAATACCCCCTCAAATCTGAGGCCATGGACATGGTAGGTAATATTATTTACTCTTTACTTCAGCAAGGCATACTGGTCCCTTGTAGAAGTGCACCCTCTCAATCCCAGGATCCTCCAGAAGCCCCCTCTTGGGCAGAAGGGTACAGGAGGGAAATCAGGTCATGGTATTGGCCCATACAAATACCTCTGTGAAAGTGCAAGGAATTCCAACATGGGGTCATAAAACCAGAATTAAAATTTATAAATAAATTAATTTTGTTTATATTGTATCCTTTTAGGTAACAAATGTGACTCCCCACGTTAATCCTCCTGGCAAACATACCTGATGCAGCCCCCTGGGACCCGCACTTGGTACATGTCACACAAGATGCCTGTTTCAGAGCTGGCCAGTATGTGCAACTCCCTACAGGCGGCAGCGGCGAATGGGTAAAGAAACCAGACACTTGGCTTGCCCCCAGACCGGACCACCTGGGACCTATCGTGGTTACAGCTCGTCTCCAAAAACATCCAGGCTCCAAGGTCTCAATCCGACTACCACAGCCCGGGAGCAGTCCTCCCTGCATCTCACCAGATCTGGACTGTAACTGGGTATTTAGCTTCAGGGGATGTGGGCACACGCATGTAGAACCCCCAATTTCGGAATGATCACAAAATGTTGGGTCAAAGGCCAAACCACCCAAGCCCTTAGACATACCAACACCGGGTTATCTTATGGTCTGACTGTGATTGATGTAGCCATAGAGGATTTTTACAAAACCATTGAGAAAACCTCAAATGCTACAGTCAGCCTGGCCAAGTCACAGGTTAAAGGTCATGCTTGTGATATGCTGGCTCGTAGTCTATTTAACATTGCAAAAAACAAAAACAACAAAAACCCCATGTTAGATGTATGCCTGGGTTTTCCTCCCCCGCCCTTGCTCACGTTGCAGGCATCTCTACACAACTAATAGTAGCCTCTCTACTTCCTCCAGACTCACCCTCCTCCTTCAATTTCCTTCTTGTGTATCCTTCTGCCATTCCTACTCATGTGTTTCCTTCTTCTTTCCGTTTCAAGTCTATTGAATATGTGGCTAATAATATGGTGTACAAAGTAGGGCTGTCTGGATACCTGACACCATCCCCTGACAATGCTACACTGATGACAACCTCAGACTGTTGCACAGAAACTAACAATTACATCGTGTATTCCTGTTCTACCCTTCGCTCTTTGACCTCGTCCTCTTCTGTTGTTGTGGATGTCCTTCCTCTTGCAGATGGTGAAGTTGCTGTAAAAGTATCCTCTAACCAGTGGTGTTTCATCAATACTGCATCTTATTACATGTACAAACCATTACAGTGCCAGGCAAACGCTTACATGTGCCTGCAGATTACTGACTCATTTACCCTAGGTGATGTGCACCTCCGTGGCCGTGTGTTCACTGGAATGACAACAGCGCCTCGGTAATATAACAATCTATACCTGGACAATACACCGGTTCAACTGGCCAAGGAGCTACTTCTCATAGTGGTCCTGGCTGCTGCGTCTGCGTTTACCACCGTTCATAACCATGTCACCAAAGGTCGCATTCAAGTCCAGCTCTCCAATCAAACTATCACCCAAGTGGAAGATTTTACTCATAATGCATCTTACAGCCCCATCTCCTGGTGGACAATTGTCCAAATAACAGCTGCCGCTGCTTCTATATTTGTGTTAATAACCTCTCTTGTTATCGCTTAAAAATCTTACTGTTTCCTACCTTTACCCCCTTCCCCCAATTCCCCTCTCCCACCTTCCTCAGGCAACCCTAAAACAGATCATGCATATCAAAGTATTTAAAGTATTAAGTTTATCTCACTTAAAAGTTCGATTTGTCAAAAGGAGGGAATTGTCAGGAAGGAGTTAAAATTCAGCCAGCAGAAAAGACAGAAACTGCTGAGAAGCAAGGACACAGTTTCTGTCAATACCTGATAATTTAGCTCAGCTTATATGGTCAATGCCCTCCCAGTAACTCAGTTCTTAGAACAATGCTAACCCTCCCTTCACAACACACCGGATGTCTGTAAACACTCATCCCTACCCCACCCCCACCCTGCTTCCTTCCCCCGCAAGGTAACCATAGATGTTTGATGTAATTAGGATGACCTCTATATGTACGTACTGTTCTTATTTTTAGCTTTGTTCAGGGTTCGTTCTCGACTTGTAACAAAGTCTGTCTCTGTATGTACAGATAAATGCAAATGAATTGATAAGAGAATGTATATAACTGGCCACGGTGGCACCATATTTTTGAAGCTGCTTGTCAGTCTTCCCGGTACCGTGAATAAACCCCCTTCAGTATCGTCTGTGCTTGCCTGATTCTTGGGGAAAAGAACCTCTTTGCCCGACAATAGGAACAGGAAGTTGTTCATGCAACTGGGATCCATCCTGCTCTGACTATGCACTTCCTCTTCCTGTTGATTGACTCTGGTTATTGATCTGTGGTTCCGCTCTTAAGTTTGTCTCCTGCCTCTGACCTCCTGGTGTCTGACCTGGCCTTTTTCCCAACTCCTGCTTTGACCAACAGGTCAGACTGTCTATGGCCCAGCTGTGACATCAATCTATGTAGCTTAAAGGTTAAAAGGTCACTTGATCACAGTCTATAAGTATCTACATGGGGAACAAATATTTCATAATGGGCTCTTCAGTCTAGCAGAGCAGGGTATAATATAATTGAATGGCTGGATGTTGAAGCTAGACAAATTCAAATGGGAAATAACGCATACAATTTTGACAGTGGAGGTAGTTTAACCATTGGAACAATTTACCAAGGGCATGGTGGATTCTCCATCACTGACAATTTTTAAATCAAGAGTGGATATTTTTCTAATAAATCTGCTCTAGGAATTATTGTGGGGAAGTTCTCTAGATGATCGCAACAGTCCCTTCTGGGCTTGGAGTCTCTGAAAGTACTTCACTTAGGAAATGCACAGATACAAAATAGGGAATAATTGGCTAGCTTTTCACCAATTGAATGAGTCAACATTGTGATGCAGTTGCGTAAAAGGCTAAGATTCTGATGCGTATCAACAGGAGCTTTGAATGTAAGATATGAGAGAGAATTGTCCCCCTCTACTCAGCACTGGGGAGGCCTCAGCCAGAGTACTCTGTCCAGTTCTGGGTGTCACACTTTGGGAAAGATGTGGATAAATTGGAGAGAATCCAGAGGAGAGCAACAAAAATGATTAAGGGCTTAGAAAACCTGACCTATGAGGAAAGGTTAAAAAACTGGGCATGTTTAGAAAAGGAGACTGACATGGGTGGCTAGCCCCCAGCCCTGTCTCTTCCGGTGGAGGCCCCACCCCCTGCTCGCTGCTCTCAGCCCCTCCCCATTGTTCTGGCTGGTGGGGGGTGGGGCTGAGAGTTTGGCCCCTCCCCCATGGCTGGGGGCTGCAGTGGCAGAGCTCTGAGCCCTTCCCCAATTCTGCCACCTTCACCTGCAGCCCCACCCCTTTCCCCCCTTCCCCCGTGCATGACCTCACCCCATTCCACCCCTTCCCCCATAGCCCCACCCTCATTCCACCTCCACTCTACCTCTTGCTCCCAAGGTGCCACCCCCTGCTTGATCCTTTCCACCCCCCCTACCCCCACTGCGGCCCCAAGACGGGAAAAGCTCTGTGCTCCTGCCGCAGCCCCGGGGCGGGGGTGGGGTGGGGTAGCGAGAGAGCAAGAGCTCCTCCAGCCCCAGGGCCATGGTGGGGGGACATTTTCCCACAGGCTGCAAATTGGCTCAGCACCCAACAAAATAACTGGTGGCAACACTTTTAACAGAAAAATACTCCCTGTATCAAACAGCCTGCCAGCATGCAGGTAATTCCCAGATGTGTTTGTATAACTGCAGGCTGTTAGTTTCACTTGGACTAAACTCTGGCTTTTACCAGCCTGGGTTATACCGCAGGGAGACCCCCAGCACACTCCCAGTCCAGGATTTCCCTCCAGAAATGTAGTCTTGTGCTGCCCAGCTCTCTCCTGGACAGTCCAAATATATCAAGTCTGTTATTCCTTTAAGGCAGGGGTCGGCAACCTTTCAGAAGTGGTGTGCTGAGTCTTCATTTATTCACTCTGATTTAAGGTTTTCATAGAATCATAGAATCTCAGGGTTGGAAGGGACCTCAGGAGGTCATCTAGTCCAACCCCCTGCTCAAAGCAGGACCAAACCCAACTAAATCAGCCCAGCCAGGGCTTTGTCAAGCCTGACCTTAAAAACCTCTAAGGAAGGAGATTCCACTACCTCCCTAGGTAACCCATTCCAGTTCTTCACCACCCTACTAGTGAAAAAGTTTTTCCTAATGTCCAACCTAAACCTCCCCCTCTGCAACTTGAGACCATTACTCCTTGTTCTGTCATCTTCTATCACTGAGAACAGTCTAGATCCATCCTCTTTGGAACCCCCTTTCAGGTAGTTGAAAGCAGCTATCAAATCGCCCCTCATTCTTCTCTTCTGCAGACTAAACAATCCCAGTTCCCTCAGCCTCTCCTCGTAAGTCATGTGCTCCAGCCCCCTAATCATTTTTGTTGCCCTCCGCTGGACTCTCTCCAATTTATCCACATCCTTCTTGTAGTGTGGGGCCCAAAACTGGACACAGTACTCCAAATGAGGCCTCACCAGTGCTGAGTAGAGGGGAATGATCACATCCCTCGATCTGCTGGAAATGCCCCTACTTATACAACCCAAAATGCCATTAGCCTTCTTGGCAACAAGGGCACACTGTTGACTCATATTCAGCTTTTCGTCCACCGTAACCCCTAGGTCCTTTTCTGCAGAACTGCTGCCCAGCCATTCGGTCCCTAGTCTATAGCAGTGCATGGGATTCTTTCGTCCTAAATGCAGGACTCTGCACTTGTCCTTGTTGAACCTCATCATATTTCTTTTGGCCCAATCCTCTAATTTGTCTAGGTCCCTCTGTATCCTATCCCTACCCTCCAGCGTATCAACCACTCCTCCCAGTTTAGTGTCATCTGCAAACTTGCTAAGGGTGCAGTCCACACCATCTTCCAGATCGTTAATGAAGATATTGAATAAAACCGGCCCCAGCACCGACCCTTGGGGCACTCCACTTGATACCGGCTGCCAACTAGACAAGGAACCATTGATCACTACCCGTTGAGCCCGACCATCTAGCCAGTTTTCTATCCACCTTACCGTCCATTCATCCAGCCCATACTTCTTTAACTTGCTGGCAAGAATACTGTGGGAGACTGTATCAAAAGCTTTGCTAAAGTCCAGAAATAGCACATCCACTGCTTTCCCCTCATCCACAGAGCCGGTTATCTTATCATAGAAGGCAATTAGGTTAGTCAGGCATGACTTGCCCTTGGTGAATCCATGCTGACTGTTCCTGATCACTTTCCCCTCCTTTAAGTGGTTCAGGATTGATTCCTTGAGGACCTGTTCCATGATTTTTCCAGGGACTGAGGTGAGACTAACTGGCCTGTAGTTCCCTGGATCTTCCTTCTTCCCTTTCTTAAAGATGGGCACTACATTAGCTTTTTTCCAGTCGTCCGGGACCTCCCCCGATCGCCATGATTTTTCAAAGATAATGGCCAATGGCTCCGCAATCTCATCGGCCAACTCCTTTAGCACCCTCGGATGCAGCGCATCCGGCCCCATGGACTTGTGCTCGTCCAGCTTTCCTAAATAGTCCCGAACTACTACTTTCTCCACAGAGAGCTGGTCACCTCCTCCCCATACCGTGCTGCAGAGTGCAGCTGTCTGGGAGCTGACCTTGTCTGTGAAGACAGAGGCAAAAAAAGCATTTAGTACACTAGCTTTCTCCACATCCTCTGTCACTAGGTTCCCTCCCTCATTCAGCAAGGGGCCCACACTTTCCTTGACTTTCTTCTTGTTGCTAACATACCTAAAGAAACCCTTCTTGTTACTCCTAACATCTCCGGCTAGCTGCAACTCCAAGTGTGATTTGGCCTTCCTAATTTCACACCTGCATGCCTGAGCAATACTTTTATACTCCTCCCTGGTTATTTGTTCAATCTTCCACTTCTTGTAAGCTGTTTTTTTGTGTTTAAGACGAGCAAGGATTTCACTGTTAAGCCAAGCTGGTCGCCTGCCATATTTACTTTTCTTCCTACACATGGGGATGGTTTGTTCCTGCAACCTCAATAAGGTTTCTTTAAAATACAGCCAGCTTTCCTCTACTCCTTTCCCCCTCATGTTATTCTCCCAGGGGACCTTGCCCATCAGTTCCCTGAGGGAGTCAAAGTCTGCTTTTCTAAAGTCCAGGGTCTCTGTTCTACTGCTCTCCTTTCTTCCTTGTATCAGGATCCTGAACTCGACCATCTCATGGTCACTGCCTCCCAGGTTCCCATCCACTATTGCTTCCTCTACTATTTCTTCCCTGTTTGTGAGCAGCAGGTCAAGAAAAGCTTTTCCCCTAGTTGGTTCCTCCAGCACTTGCACCAGGAAGTTGTCCCCTACACTTTCCAGAAACTTCCTGGATTGTCTGTGAGCTGCTGTATTGCTCTCCCAGCAGATATCAGGGTGATTAAAGTCACCCATGAGAACCAGGGCCTGTGATCTAGCAATTTCTGTTAGTTGCTGGAAGAAAGCCTCGTCCACCTCATCCCCCTGGTCTGGGGGTCTGTAGCAGACTCCCACCACGACATTACCCTTGTTGTTCATACTTCTAAATTTAATCCAGAGACACTCAGGTTTTTCTGCAGTTTCGTACTGGAGCTCTGAGCAGTCATACTGCTCTCTTACATACAAAGCAACTCCCCCACCTTTTCTGCCCTGCCTGTCTTTCCTGAACAGTTTATATCCATCCATGACAGTACTCCAATCATGTGAGTTATCCCACCAAGTCTCTGTTATTCCAATTACATCATAATTCCCTGACTGTGCCAGGA
The DNA here is from genome assembly GCA_003942145.1 of Platysternon megacephalum. NCBI lineage: Eukaryota > Metazoa > Chordata > Testudines > Platysternidae > Platysternon > Platysternon megacephalum. The sequence continues at coordinate 74,250 of QXTE01000786.1, forward strand.
CTTCTAGTTCTCCCTGCTTGTTCCCCAGGCTTCTTGCATTTGTGTATAGGCACTTGAGATAACTCGCTGATTGTCCCGCTTTCTCGGTCTGAGACAGGAGTCCTCCCCTCTTGCGGTCTCCTGCTTGTGCTTCCTCCCAGTATCCCACTTTCCCACTTACCTCAGGGCTTTGGTCTCCTTCCCCCGGTGAACCTAGTTTAAAGCCCTCCTCACTAGGTTAGCCAGCCTGCTTGCAAAGATGCTCTTCCCTCTCTTCGTGAGGTGGAGCCCGTCTCTACCAAGCAATCCTTCTTCTTGGAAGACCATCCCATTGTCGAAGAATCCAAACCCTTCTCTCCGACACCATCTGCGTAGCCATTCGTTGACTTCCACGATTCGACGGTCTCTACGCTGGCCTTTTCCTGCCACAGGGAGAATAGACGAGAACACCACTTGCGCCTCAAACTCCTTTATCCTTCTTCCCAGAGCCACGTAGTCTGCAGTGATACGCTCAAGGTCGTTCTTGGCAGTATCATTGGTGCCCACGTGGAGAAGCAGGAAGGGGTAGCGATCCGAGGGCTTGATGAGTCTCGGCAGTCTCTCCGTCACATCTTGAATCCTAGCCCCTGGCAAGCAGCACACCTCTCGGTTTTCCCGGTCAGGGCGGCAGATAGATGACTCAGTCCCCCTGAGGAGAGAGTCCCCGACCACCACCACCCTCCTCCTCCTCCTGGGAGTGGTGGTCGTGGAACCCCCATCCCTAGGACGGCGCATCTCATGCCTTCCAATCAGTGGAGTCTCCTTCTGCTCTGTTCCCTCAGACGTATCTTCCACTCCACACTCTGCACTAGTACCTGCAGAGAGAACATGAAAACGGTTGCTCACCTGTATCTGTGTTTCTGGTACATGGATGTTTCTGGTACCCTTTCCTCTTCTGGAAGTCACATGCCGCCAGTTATCCTCGCTGGCCTTCTGTCCCCGCTGCGTAGCCTGCTCTGAATCTTCAGAACATAGTGCCCGCTGAAGCTGATCCTGATGTCTATCCAGGAAATCCTCATTTTCTTTTATGGAATGCAGGGTTGATATCCGTTTCTCCAGACCTTGAATCTTCTCTTCCAAGATGGAGATCAGCTTGCACTTTGTACAGGTATAGTCACTTCTATCCTGTGGAAGGAAGACGAACATGGCGCATCCTGTGCAGGTCACAACAGCTGTTTGCTCAGCATCCATGGTCTCTTCCTTCTAGGGGCTCTCTCCAGGCGAACTCCCAGGCAAACTCCTTCTGTTTGCCTCTCTGCTGTTCGCTGCTCAGCTGGTTCGCAGCTGACTGTCTTTTTATAACAGTCAGGCCCAGCTGGAACAAAGCACTCCCAAAGCAAACTGATCAAACAAGCAATCAAACAATCCTTACGAAACTCCCTGTTAGCAGCCCCTGTTCGCAAAAAGGTTCTGGGGGGGGGGCACGTGGAAGGGGTTACGACCGGCGAGGGGCTCCCACTCCCTTCCCACTCCCCTTCTAAACTCCCTTGCGAAACTCCCTGTTAGCAGCCCCTGTTCGCAAAGCTCCCTGGTCGCTTGTGCGCGGCTTTATAAAGCCCTGGCCTGAGTGAATGCCCCGCCCACTGATTAAGGCTCAGCCAATTACCAGAGGCTTCGACCTTTCAGACCTGCCTCCAACTGCCAGCCAGAGCACACGGTCCCTCAAACAACCAAACAAACAAACAGACTGACAAACACAAGCTCAGCACACAGCAAGTAACCCCCAATCACAAACAAACACACACTACAGACAGTCACTTACCCCACAGATGCTGTATTAGCTCCTCCTTCACCTGGAGAACTCCCTTGCGAAACTCCCTGTTTTGCGTGCCAGTAATACATTTTAACATTTTTAGAAGGTGTCTCTCTATAAGTCTATATTATATAACTAAACTATTGTTGTATGTAAAGTAAATAAGGTTTTTAAAATGTTTAAGAAACTTCATTTAAAATTAAATTAAAATGCAGAGCCCCCCGGACCGGTGGCCAGGACCCGGGCAGTGTGAGTGCCACTGAAAATCAGCTTGCGTACCGCCTTTGGCACGCGTGCCATAGGTTGCCTACCCCTGCTGTAAGGGAATAAATACACAACAGCTTATTACCTTAAATAGTTACCCACACACTTTTTAAATACACACTGGATTAGAACGAAACAAGTTTATTAACTACAAACAGATAGATTAAATGTGTACAAGTAATGAGGCATAAAAGTCATAAGTGGTTACAAGAAAAATAAAGATAAAATGTTTTCTTGTGCCTAGTTTACCAAACTACCTGTATATTAGATTCAAGCAAAGTTTCTTACCACGTTTCTAGCAGCATTACTGACCAAACTCTTCAGGTCAGGACGCCTCCTGCAGAGCCCAATGGTGGTTTCCTTTGACTTCTAAGGTGCAGAGAATGAGGTGGGCAAGGAGAGAGAGAAGAGGGTCTTGGGGTATCTTCCTCTCTTGTTTAGTTTTTTTAGTCCCTTTTTGTAAAGAACGAGGAAACAGGCAGTCTGTTGGAGGAAGGAGACTCTAGGCTGTTTCTTTGTTAATACACAGATCTTTTTGTTCCTGCCTCCCTTCCTTGCCAAAGATTGGTCACTTGGTAGGTGATTGTCCATCAGCTTTGTTGACACCTGGCTTGCCCTTTGTCTTTGAGAAACCGATTTAACCACTCCCCAGACTTACCTGGGAAATGCACGTCAGTCACGATTTTTATGTTCATAACTTTACATATAATAATACTATATGCACTTTACCATGATATTCCTGAGCAGCAAGTTATGAGTGTTCACCTTGTACAAAGATTATTACAATAGCGTGTAGGGGTGTATTCCACCACAGTGGGTAATGCTAAAAGGTTTCTTTAGTTAGAAACTTATTTGAGTCAAGGATTTTAGCTTGTTAAGTTTTAGTCACTTAGAAGCATGTTATGCTTTTGTTTGATTTGTAACCATTTCTGTCTCTATTATTCTTGCTTAATATCCCTTAAATTTCTGTCCTCGGTTAATAATCTTCTTTGTTTTATCATAAGCATGTCAGTGCTATTATATTAAACAAAGTATGAATTCCAGGTTAAATCACGCAAACTGGTGGTACACTCTCTCTAGAGACAGCGAACTTGGTAATTGCAACAGTGACCAGGGGTTGGAGGCTGCAGGGAGATGCTTCTGGAGAGTTTGGGGACTGAAGTACAACAAGGGTTAACCTGCCAGGCAAAATTAGGACTGGTGGCATCCTGTGGAATCTATGGGGCTGGCTAACGAACTGGAGTGGCAAGCTGTTGTCACTTTGGCACCACCAGAGGCAGAGGGGTGACTTAGTTCTGGAATGAGTCTCATGTAAAGTTGCATTCTGTTAGCACCACCAGAGGCAGAGGGGTGACTTAGTTCTGGACACCCTGAGAAAGCATCACATCTCATGACAGATGTCATGCCTTTGCTTTGCAAACAAGAGAAGTAGGGAACTCAATGACCCTTAGGGGTACGTCTACGCTACCCGCCGGATCGGCGGGTAGCGATCGATCTATCGGGGATCGATTTATCGCGTGTAGTGTAGATGCGATAAATTGATCCCCGATCGCTCTCCCGTCGACTGCTGAACTCCAGCTCGGCGAGAGGCGGAAGCAAAGTCGACGGGGGAGCCGCAGCCAATCGATCCAGCACCACGAGGACGTGAAGTAAGTAATTTTAATTCGATCTAAGATACGTCAACTTCAGCTACGCTATTCTCGTAGCTGAAGTTGCGTATCTTAGATCGATCCCCCCCCCCCAGTGTAGACCAGGCCTTACAGACTAACTGGGTAAAAGATTACACTACTTGTCTCCTTAAGCAATTTCCACTTAACAGAAAATTTGCTTTAGAGCGTGTCGAAATAAATTCCATCTGAAGTAAAACACTGGGTCAGTACTCTCATATACACTATTTCTCTCTCGTATCTGCCCACTCCAACCTTTGAAGTGAGGTTTTTCTTCAAAACTCATTAGTCCAAAGGATGTATCTTACATCAAATATACTTTAAAAGATTATTCACCATTTCCTATACTAAACGAGAACCAGTGTAAAATCGCAGTGTTCCAGTATAATTCAGGTTATCACAAAATTAGTGTCTTACTCTTTAACCAATAATTAACTTCATGTTTAATTTCATTTCCATTCGTAACAATAAGATTGCAAAATCTTATATGTGTTAGTTTTCTCTTAATTCACAGTTCTATCAATTGAGTCTCATGTAAAGTTGCATTCTGTGTCAACATAGGTGTCTTCCACTTCTTTGAATTCGTTTATCTCTTGGTCTTCTGCGATAAGTGTTGGTGAAAGGGGTCTCACGCTATGTGGGATGGTCTGCATCATGAGAACAAGCACCTCTACTCTCTTTTCACACTTTCTAACCTTTCAAATTAGCAGGACGTGAAGAAGTGATGCAAATGCATAAAGCACAAGGGCAAAACTAAGAGACAAAAGCAGAGAATCAACATTTATGTATCTGGCTGTCTCTAACACATCCATTCCCTCAGTGGTTATCATCACTTACACAGCATGAAAGTCCTTGTTGTCCACCAATGGAGCCTGACTGGGATCCATGAGGAAGGAATGTCCTTTGAAGGCACTAACTGCTTCTTTCTTTGCCTTTTGGTAAAGGACAATTGTTCCCAGTTTAACTATGGCATCCTCAGGGACCTTACTCAATGCCATTAACCTAGGGAGGGGTGTTCTAAACACAGTTTTACCTGGGCCACCACAGAGTCCTTCTCTGGGGTGAAAACCAATCAGTGGTACCTGCTATTACTGAATGCTTGCCAAATCCTTGGCCTTGGTCAGGGTAAATTTACACTTCTCTGGAGTAGAATCCTTTACCAAACCACCCAAAATCTCAGCAGTGTTACTGAGGAAAGGCTTCCCTAAACATGTCTAATTTGTTTCTTTAATCTGGTGGCACATGTCTCAATTAGGGACTGCATCAGAATCCCTGCAAGCCACCAAAAGTGGGGTATTTATTCAAAAATCACTATTCCCCAACTACCCCACATTCAACACTGAGTTCATTTTATACACATCTGCAACATGTGCAAAGGGTAAGTTCAGCAAAAATGCCACTTCCATTTCCTCCACATCTACACCGATGGGGACAGTGTTTCCCAAAACATAGGCAACATGCACCTGATTAGGAAGGAAATATCTTCCTAATGTAACGGGCCTGGGTCTCAAGTACTTTGGGAACCAAATATTCGGTTATTTTCCCTAGCTCTAAGTCACTTACTCTGGAATTCTCTTCCCAGACCATCGGAAACGATACCGCCGTAACCAGCTGAACATGGGTGTGATTGTAGTCAGTTACTTCAGTTAGTTGCGCAGATTGCGGTGTGCTGTTATTTACCATCTCGGAGTGGAGATTTTCAAACACTACTGTTTCCATGGTAGCATGTTCAATAGGTTAAAGCATGACCCCTCCTGATGAGTGAACTGCACGTGAACTTCCCCCGCGTCATCATGGAGGGGCAAGGAAAAAACAAAAATAAAGAAATGACTATTTTAGCAAATGGTCATTTGTCTCAAAGTCCCCACTAAATCCGAGCTACATTCTGTTTAACAAAACTGCTATCCAGTTATGTGATTAAATGGCGTTCAGGAAAGAGAGAGAAACCAACAATACCGAGGGGTATAAGACACTTTCAGTTTCATATAAACTGAAATTGCAGAGCAGGCTACATCTGATGACTCAGAATCAGGATTCTCCCATTGTGTTGTCCTCGGATCCATTCAAATGTGCTTCACTCAGCGCCATCTCATTATTTTTGACTCAGGTTATTTACAAACGTTTTAGCATCATCGTAATGGAGAAAAACAGCCAAACTTCCCATCAGCAACAATCCCAGCTGAGCAGGAAAAAGCCCAGAAGCAGCTTTGCCAGTTGAGGGAAACGCAGATGAAAGCATAGACGAATTACTCAGTGTTTGGGATTCATTCAAATTCCTGCTCCAGGTCTGCGACTCTTTCAGCTCCCACCCGAACGAGTCTGCATGTAGGTATCACAATGTGATCCTAAATCAGAGAGCTGAGAACGTTGCATCACATGACACTTTGGGAGGTGGAGCGGTAGAATGTGGGTAGAATAAACTCTATGGATATGTCTCACTGCCAACAAAAGAAAGTGGCAGCGATTCTCAGATCCTGGGTCTCTCGACTCTGGCTCATGCTAAAAGCCCCGTCCCCAGGCTTCAGAGCCCAAACTCCAGCCTCATCTGTTTTCTTGGCTATTTTTAGGTCTGTAGCATACGCCCACGCCTGTAGACCCAGGCAGACTCTAAGACTTGCTGCTGCAGGAGTTTTCGGAGTGCAGACATATCCAATCTGTCCCCAAGGGGGAACTCAATGCCTCTGACAAGCACTCTGCTGACCATGGGGGACCGTGATGCCCAGGGTTGGTCTAGGCTAGGAAAAGCGATGGAGGTGAAGTCAGGTCAAAGGGGAACATGCTAGATAATGCCGGCACTATGGGCTATGGCTGCACTGCAGGAATCGTTATGTTTTACAGCAGGATAGCTAACCTGGGCTAATTATCTCCATGGAAAATCCCAGTGGAGACATGGCCTAGGCAGATTACATCTCAATGTAGCTAGTCGAGGTCAACGCTATCTCCCCACCCGGGGCTGATGGACATTCCTGGCAGGTGGGGGACACCATCCCCTCCACTACCAGGACAAAGGGGCTGATAGAAGGGGCCCTGGGACTCACCCCAAAGAAGGGTGAGCTGCAAACGCAAAAGTGGGGCAGCTGAGAGAGTGCGGTGACACAGCTGGTGCAAACAGCCTTAAAGGTCTCTATGTAGGAATTGGCAAAAGCATCTTTGGGCAGCCCTAGTCAATGAGTTTACTGTCCTTTGTGGATCCTCTGATGTCTAATAAGGTTGGAGCGGTCATTGAAGCTTTTCCCACACTTGGAGCATTTAAAAGGTCTGTCTCCTGTATGGATTGTCTCATGTCTAATAAGGTCTGAGCTCCGAGTGAAGCTTTTCCCGCACTCGCAGCATTCATAGGGTCGCTCTCCCGTATGGATTCTCCAGTGTGTAATAAGGCTGGAGCTCACACTGAAGCTTTTCCCGCACTCTGAGCATCTATAAGGTCTCTCCCCCATGTGGGTTCTCTGATGCGTAATAAGGTTGGAGCGGTCGTTGAAACTTTTCCCGCACTTGGAGCATTTAAAAGGTCTGTCTCCCGTGTGGATTGTCTCATGTCTAATAAGGTCTGAGCTCCGAGTGAAGCTTTTCCCACACTCTGAGCATCTATAGGGTCTCTCCCCCACGTGGGTTCTCTGATGCTGAGTAAGGTTTGAGCTGTCAGTGAAGCTTTTCCCACAGTCATGGCATTTAAAGGGTCTATTTCCCGTGTGGATTCTCCAATGTTTAATAAGGTTTGAACGCTGATTGAAGCTTTTCCCACACTCTGAGCATTTATAGGGTCTATTTCCTGTGTGGATTCTCCAGTGTGTAATAAGGTTGGAGCGACTACTGAAGGTTTTCCCACACTCCGTGCAGGTGTTTTTTCTCTCTCCTGTGGGGATTCTCTGCTGGGTTGTGGTTTCCTGGAGGTCCTTGCCACTTCCCCGACAATCCCCTGGCTGATTTCCCTGTTGACTCTCATGAGCTTTTCTCCACTCACGACTCCAGTGAACATTCCCTTCAAATCTTTCTGAAAACATCCCGCGTGGTTCCACTTGCTCCTGATCTTTCTGCTGAGGATTCTCCTCCTTGCTCTTATTTACTGCCCCTTCACCTGCTGGGATAGAGAGAATCCAGGCAGGATCATTCCAGGTGCTGGGCACAAAGGAAACCTCAGATAGGGGATGGGAAAAGGGGGAAACAAATGACAGTAATTGCTGGAGAGATGGGGGGGGGGGGGTAACCCGCAGGAGCTGAACCCCTCCCATCTTTCCCCAGAGAAGAGAGAGAGGAGCCCCGTTCTGCCTCCACATCCCATGCGAACACTCAGGGGCAAGGGAGACTGGGGAGGGAGCTACTGCCAGCTGTCAGTGAGGATGGGTGGGAAGCTGTGACCTCCTTCATGAGGACGTATCACATGCTGGGGACAACCCTGAACTTAGAGTTCACAAGGTTCTTTGGAGGGAATCCCAGCTATTTTCTTCAGACATCAAGAAGTTTTGAGTTAGTTGAACTGATTCCTACCCCAGCAGGCACCTCCCTGGATCTCTCTTTCCTCTGAGCCCTGGAGACCCAGGACCCAGGGCTCTTCCCCTCGTTCCAGCTGGGAGACAACATCAGGTTTGGAAACTGGAAACCCTGCTCAGGGGAAAGAAAACAAGGGAGGGCAGGTGAATTTGTGGGACATTTGTCACAAACAACGTTGTGTGGTTTTAACCCTAGCTCAGTTTAAAGCAGTGAAATCCAGGTGCCCAAAGCTGCAGGACACTGCTAATGGGGGAATGTAACCATCTGCATCTCTGCTGGGAACACACACAGCCAGACACTCATCATCGAGGGGATCCTAAAACACAGAGAAGGCAACTGTATGTCCCAGAAAGAGGAGACTGCAGAGAGAGGAGGAGTGGCTCTGACTGCTCTTCTCACCAACAGAGGTGTCCAGTGACAAGGAGAGGCCTCAGGAAACAGGGACCATTGAGCACGACCTGGCTGGGTTCAGCACGTGTGAGGAATGTCGTCAGCACCAACTGCAGCAGCTCAGGGTTATTAGCTGTCAAGAAAGTGCATTTTGGGGAATTACGGACTCTATCGAGTTCCGTGTAATGGGAGAGAGTATGAAAATCCCCCAGAGTGGGGAGAGGGCCAGGGAATTAGAATTTGGGAGAAACAGACTGTAATTCTTCTGGAAAAAGAGAACGCAAGAAATCAGACTCAGGTCACATGACCTAAAGAGGGACCAGCTCTAAGATCCAAGGAGCCTGCAGGGAAGAGAGATTGTGGCTGCTGCAGACAGGGAGGGGGAAGCAAGATCCTCTGAGTTCCCAGAAGTCTCACTACCATCCTGTGCCATCACCAAGAAAGTGCCCCTTTATGCCGGGGAAGGGGTTGTCCCGTGGCAGGGATGAAATGCAGGAACAGTGTCCAGGGTTTCAGTGGGTAGGGACGAGGTGGGCAGGGGGAGGAGGGAGGACAAGAGTTATAACAATATAAAAAATACGTAACAGAAAGTGAGCTAAAGAAAATGGAGGGTAGGCTCCAAAGCACCGGGGCCTGGGCAGGGATTCTGTGTTCATGGGCTGGGACTCCCCCAGCCCCAGATCCCCCCAACCTGCCCTCCCCCCCTGGTGGCCATTAGTCTTCTTCCTCCACACTCCCCCCCGCCCTCCTCACATCCTGGGACCACAGCCCCTACTCCTTGTGTTCTCCTCCTCCGGCCCTAACCCCTTCGCTTCCAGGTCCTCAACCGCTTTCCATCCCACCCTCCCACTATTCCAAGCCTTCCCCACTCCCACTTCCCAGGAGCTCCTGCCCCACAAAAATCCCCTTCCCTCCCACCAGCACCACCACTGCCTGCAGTACCCACCCTTCCTTTGCTCACAGCACCACCAGCCTGCCAGCTCCTCAGAGCTCCTGTCCTGAATGCCTCCCATTGTCCAGCCCTCCTCGACACCGCGACTCTCCAGAGCACCTGCTCTATGGTAACCCCCTCCCCACAGTCCTCCCAGCTCCCAGGAGCTCTTTGCCCCAAACCTTCCCCTCCCCAGCCTACCAGTGCCCGGCCCCGGCCCCTCCCAGAACATCGAGTTCAGCCAAGCCCAACTCGTGAAAACCAGCGAATACAGAATTATGGTACCTGCCCACACAGCCGAACTCTACACTCTCTGAGTGATGGGCCGTGCACCCATCACGCATTCTGCCTTGGCCCTGTATAGGCCAGGAGCTCCCTACACTTAGCCTGCCCCACAGGAGAGCACCATAGCTACTCAGTGATACAACTCCTTCAACCCCTTTAGAGCCTTGGTGTGTACAATACCATTTACTTCCCCTTCATTAAACCCACAACACACACATCTGCACACTAACTGCTGACACACCCCATGGCAAGATGGCCCCTGTGCCCTGCTAGTGACAGTGCAGTGCTGAAATCAGGCATGCTGGATCGCTCAAGGTCCACATGTACCTCTTTCCTCATATCCCACAGGTTAGGGAGGACTCCCCCCCCAAACCCAGAGAGCCACAGCTCCCCAGATCACCTCATAGCACAATCACTGTGCTGCCGAGCTCCTCCAACACCCCCCCACCACCACTCAGTACTGTGACACTGTATGGAACTGTGAGACACTTTATATTATTATTATTACCAATATTATAAAGTTGCAATGAATCATGCCAGATATGCCGTGTAAGGTGTCAGTGATTTGCCAGGTACGATAATGTTGTTTATATGTTTGTATCACCTTTGTATACTGTGAGTTCTAGGTATGTGTGATATATCTGTATTTCAAAACTTGTGCTGTGGTTCTGGGTGACACCCCCAGACAGATTGACATCAGAACTAAGCCTGCTTGATAGGCCATCAAGGGACATCAGCTGTACAATGAACCCATTAAAAAAGCCAGGGACTACACCTTATGAGTCAGCAAGACATGTAGGGGCAGGCCTATGGACAGAATTCCAAGGCTTTTCCATGCCATGTGCTGTGAAGTTTGTGTTTGGGACAAAGGAAGTACCAGCCACATGGCAAAAGGAATATAAAGGGCAGCTGCATCTTCTCCATTTTGTCTTTATTCCTGCTTCTTACCTCTGGAGTAACTATTCTACAAACTTTAGATGGGGTATTCACCCACGAAAGCTCATGCTGCAAAACCTCTGTTAGTCTATAAGGTGCCACAGGATTCTTTGCTGCTTTTCTACAAACGAAGCTCTGAACAAAGGACTGAATGACCCATCCAAGCTGAGGATCTGTTCCAGAGGGACTTTCAAGCCAGCAAACTCACCAATACTGGTAGGAACCTGATATATGGACCTTGTAGTCTTGTATGTATCCGATTGCTTTACCATTTAACAACTCTCTTCTTCTTCTTTTATAATAAACCTTTTGTTTCAAACACTAAAGGACTGGCTGCCAGCGTGGTATTTTGGGTAAGATCCAAACTAATATTGGCTTGGTGGCGTGGCTGACCCTTTGGGGTCAGAAGAACATTTTGTATAGTGAGCAGAGGTTTTAAATGACTTCTCACTGTACTGGACCCTAGGTGCTGATTGGGAGCCAGAGAACTGGAATGCAGTAAAGGGGGCTGTGTGGTTTCTTTTTTAGATTCTAGATAACCAGCGTGGCGGGGAATCAGGAGCAGTTTGCAACTGGTTGGTGAGTCTAACTTCAGTGTGAACCACCAGTTTTGGGAGAATCTGCTCTTCTTTTTGCAGCCTGCCCTGACCTTGGCATTTCCAGTGAGGGCTGCCCCGGGCACACCGGGTCACAAGTACAGCTACTCCTAATGCAATGAATGCAGCTGGAGTACCGGCCGACAATAACAAAGGACCTGCCAGCTCCAGGGGCACCGAGATGGGTTGTGTGGACGTTCACCCTAACGCTCCCTTTCCTGGGCTGCAGAAGTTTGAATTTTGCTGAATTCAGCATTCTGGAAGGGCAGGTGCTGTCACCGGGTCTCTGCATTAATGACGGTTTTTTCCATTTAATTTCTCCTTCAGTGTCTCTCTCCTGTTGCCCTTTCTATCTCCTTCGCCCTCTCCCCTTCCTCTGGCTGGGCGACTGGGTCACCATCTATTCCTGGGTTCCTTCACTCGCCTGCAAATGTGAACAGCAGCGAATGCCATTTTGGCTCCAAACATTCTGCCTCATCCCCATCTCTGCTAACCATTGCGGTGGTTTCAGGCTCTCTGGCCGTGATAGGAACACATCAGTGAAACTCTTACTGTGCACAGCTGCAACCTGCCTGAATTCACAGTCGGGTTTCAGAAGTAAGGAAAAGATTATGAAATGTGGGTTTTATTGGAATTAATAGCTTCCAGGGTCAGTCCACATATGCTATAGTAGCTAGCTGCTCATCCAAACTTGGTCCATAGACAATGTAGTGCTCTCTTCCTATTCATAGCCAATAGTAATCCAAAATCTGATCCAGTGTTTCTCAACTGATGGGTCATGGCCCCCAGGGGGCTCAGGAAAGGCAGTCATGGGGGCCGGGAAATACTGAAAGCTTTATTAGGACCTAAATAAAGAGAATCTCATTCCCTCAGGCCCTGCATACTCTTATCCCTCAAGGTCAGGTATTCTCTGTCGGCCTGTTGAAACACACACTGTGAAGGCTTAACACCCTTCCATAGGTCTGTTCTTACTTTTAGAGTAAAGGTAAGAAAGTTGCAAAAATTCTTTACCTCAAACAAAGGATCCCCAATGTGAAGTGTGAGAAACACTGATCTCCACTGGCGAAGCCCCCCTCCTCCTTCAGAATGAGCCCCTATACAACTCAGTGCTCTCTTCCCTTCACAGCCAGTCTGTACACAGTATAGCAGCCCCATTTCTCATTCAGGATCCGTCTAGACAAGGGTTCCAATCCTTCATTCCTGAAACTCTGCTGCCGCCCTGTGGCCTTTTTCAGTCGCTCATTAAAGCTGCAGACTCGTCTCCCCATTTCACACCACTCAGGTTCTTGTTCCTTTCCTCAAAGGGAAATGCACCTGTCAGCTCAGGATTCACTCTGACCCCCACCAGACCTCACCGCAGGAGTGACCTGGGCAGTCGCTGTTCCACCGCTTTCAGGTTTATCTCGGGCTGGAGGCAGCAAGCCCCTGCCACTAACATGGTTCTTGCTCTGAAACCTCCCCATGAGAGACAGAAACGTACCTGTGCTGTTCTCCAGCTCCAGTCGCAGAGTCTCTGGGGAAGGAGAGGATGGGAGAGGTGAGAATTCAGGCCCTCGCATTCATGGGCATCTTCCTATTGGTTACTAACGTACCTGCTTTTCATTATGAGATGGTGACCCAGAGCGAGGCTGATAACTCAGGCAGAGCCAGCCCCACAGGCTACTCGCATGGGGAAGGGCAACTCCCTGAGCTGGGGCTGAGACGGAGCCCAGGGTCAGCGACACACTATAGCCCCTGACTCCTCCCCAGGGCGAGGGTTCCTCTAACCAGAAGGGACGCTGCTGCCAAACTCCAATTCACCTTTGAATCCCAGCAGCACCTCCTGCAGGATGGCACTTTTCAGAGAGAAATCGCTGAGTCTCTTCTCCAGCTCCGCAAACCCCGGCTCTGGCTTCTGAAACGGACTGTCCTCCCTGCTGAGGAAAGCAGGAAGGGTGAGACATGGGTCTGATCCCCAATCCCAGAAACCCCCAAACTCCAGGAAACCTGCATCTGAGCTTTATCGTCTGAGATGTCACCTGCCCACAGCCCGGTGCTCTCCATTGACCCAGAGAGATGGGATGTGGGGAGCCATTGGGGCCCGGAATGGAGACAGGTTCTGGTGCCCTCGCTGGGACACGCTGGGGTGCTGAGCCACCCTCCACCCTGGGTTATTCCAGTAACAAGGGGAACCAGCACTGGGATATGTGGAAAGGGAGGAGACAGAGACCAGAGAGTGGGCGTGTCCCATGTGCTCACAGCGCGGGCTGAGGGACTTACTGGCTGCTGCTTCCAGCAGCTCCCATTGGCCCAGAGCAGCGATCCGCGGCCAGTGGGAGCCGCGATCGGCTGGACCTGCGGACGGGGCAGGTAAACAAACCAGCCCGGCCCGCCAGGGGCTTTCCCTACACAAGCGGCGACTGTTTGAGAAACCCTGGTCTACACTGAAACGCTGTAGACAAGCCCTCAGGAAGGCACCATCGCCTCCCTTTGCATTTCGGAAGGTTTCTTTGCAACCGTGAAGGCTAGAAACCTATTTCTAAAAGACAAAAGCTGAGATTCTGCACACTGTGAACACGTGATGTGCCCACAAATACATCAGCCAGGCTGGGTCTGGCCCACAGGCCCTATGTTTGCCAGCCCCCATTAGCTGTCAGATAGTAAGAGGCTCTTCTCCTTCCTGAGGCAGCCACTAAGGAAAGACGTGATCTCAGGCATTCAGCCAGTGGGTCACAGTGGGGGAAGCGCCGCAGTCAGGAGAATTCCAATGCTAAACCATCGCTTTCCACGCCAACGGTGACATGGAGCCCAGGACGTACCTGCTCTCAGTGCGTCCAGCACCCTGCACAGGGGGAGAAAGAAGAGGCAGTCAGTCGGCCTGTCCCAGGCTGGGGTGGCCTCCTGCTCTGCAGGGGAGTCACCACTGGAGCCGCGGGTATTTGGGGAATTTCAGACACTTGGGTTCACGTTCAGAGAACAGCTGCCATCTCCCTCCCCACAGCTGGGACAGCTGCCCCCAGCAACCCCAGGGGTCCCTGCTAGGTCGCCATTGGGGAAAGTCTCTCCCCAGGCACTTTATGGGAAGAGGATATTCCCCCTAGTGCTGAGAGCCCCCCCAAGTCCCCTCACACCACTGAACCCACTAACCTGGGACATGGGACCGTGGGCCTGGCGGGGGGGAGGGTGGGCTGGGAATTTCACCCTCAAAGTGCAAATGCAGAGAGACATTTACAGGGCAGGAGAGACGGTCTTGGGGTTACAGCACCCAGGACTCCCAGGTCCCAGCCCTGGCTCTGCCACAGACTCACTGTGTGACTGTGGGCAGGACTGTGCTCCGTCCTGTGCCTCACTTTCCCCTTTGTACAATAGGGATAATGTCCCAGACCCCACCTTGTGAAGCACGTTGGGGTCTAGGGCTGAGAAGCAGCGTATTAGCACTGCCATAAGCCAGTCTGACCTGGGGGGATTGGCTCCTCGGCTGCTGCTGCCCCTTCCCTCCGAGCAGGGAAATCTCCCCGGACGGTCTGGAGACGCCCTCGTCCCTTCTCCTGACAATGGCTCTGGCTAGCTCGTCCAGCTGGGACAGCAGGAGCTGCTCCTGCTCCTCCAGAAACCCTCGCAGCTCCTTCCACTCCGCAACGATCTTCTGCCTCTCGGCTTCCGTCTGTTTCTGCAACCCAGGGAGAGGGCGGCTCGGTAACAGGGGAGAATCAGACCTGTGCCCCCCCCGCAGATGGGGGAGTTATTTACCAGAACACAGGGTTGATGCGGCGGGTGATGGGAGCTCAGTTAGGCCAGGAAGGGTGGAGGAAGGAGGGCGGGATGAGCTGCACATGGCTAATGAGGGGGGAGGGAGGGGGGCTTTTCTCCCAAAACCTCATCAAATTGCACTCAACCAAACTCTTCATCTGCCCCCCCACATTTCCTCCCCCCCCCCCCCCCCCCCATCTCCCCTAGGCGCTAGAAAGGAACCCTGGTCACTATAATATCTGAGCAGCCCTTGGGCAGGGTCTCTCCAGGGCACAGACCGACACTCTCCTGCACAGGAGCCCCCTGTACCCTAAACACCTCATGTTGCCCCCACATCTGACCCTGCCCTCTCCCTGGGCTCCAGTGGGGATGCTTTCCTGGCTGAGGCTGGCAGGATGGGCCCTGCGTTTGCTGTGTCATAGAATATCAGGGTTGGAAGAGACCTCAGGAGGTCATCTAGTCCAAACCCCTGCTCAAAGCAGGACCAACTTTTTCTGTCATCTGTCACCACTGAGAACAGCCGAGCTCCATCCTCTTTGGAACCCCCCCTTCAGGTAGTTGAAAGCAGCTATCAAATCCCCCCTCACTCTTCTCTTCTGCAGACTAAACAATCCCAGTTCCCTCAGCTTCTCCTCAAAAGTCATGTGCCCCAGCCCCCTGATCATTTTCGTTGCCCTCCGCTGGACTCTTTCCAATTTGTCCACATCCCTTCTGTAGTGGGTGGCCCAAAACTGGACGCAATGCTCCAGATGTGGCCTTGCCGAATAGAGGGGAGTTATCACTTCCCTCGATCTGCTGGCAATGCTCTTACTTATACAGCCCAATATGCCGTTAGCCTTCTTGGCAACAAGGGCACACTGCTGACTCATATCCAGCTTCTCATCCACTCTAATCCCCAGGTCCTTTTCTGCAGAACTGCCGCTTAGCCAGTCCGGCCCCGGCCTGTAGCAGTGCATGGGATTCTTCCATCCTAAGTGCAGGACTCTGCACTTGTCCTTGTTGAACCTCATCAGATGTCACTCAGGGCACTCTGATCCCAGGCAAACCTGAGGGGCAGGGGGCTCTGGGCACCTACCAGCAGCTCTGCACTTTGCCACTCCTCCTCGGCTTTCCGCTGACAGGCCAGATGCTCTCCCGGTGCCTCCTGCAAGAAGCAGGGGGAGGGGGGTGTTACAAACTGCCCCAAAGAGCCTCACAGCTTCCAGATTTCAGGGCCCAATCCTGCCCTGTACATGCCTGCGCCGAGCCCCTGGGACTGACTTTCTTGCCAGATACAGTTCAGCCTCAGCGAGGAAGATCTCAGGGGGGCAGTGAGAGTGGGACCAGGTTTTCCAAGGAAGACACAGGACACCCTGGTGAAGTGACAGGGCTGCAGCCCAAACCTCAGCCGCAAACATTCCCCAGTCCCACCCACATCCCAAACAACCAACTTCAGACATTCCCCCAACTTCCCCAGCTCCAACCCCAACATATCCAAAGTGCCGGATCTGAACATGGACCCCCTCTAACCCAATATCCCCCCAAACCACCCCCCCAATACCCCAGCGCTGACCCCTGCACACACTGGCAGACCCCCAAGGCCCAGCTTTAAACCTCCCCCACATCTACAGACCCCTCACACCAACACATCCCAAAGTCTGGCTCTGACTCCCCCACTGACACACTCCAGAGCCCAGCTCCAAACAGCCCCCCAAACCCAAGCAGCCCCACGAGCCCCAGCTACAGCTGTTCCTCCCACATAAGAGCATTAGAACGGCCACACTGGGTCACACCAATGGTCCACCTAGCCCAGTGTCCTGTCTCTGACAGTGGCCGGTGTCCGATGCTTTGGAGGGAATGAAGAGAACGGGGTGATTAGCGCGAGATCCGCTCCCTGTCCCTGTCATCCAGTCCCAGCTTCTGGCAGAGTTTAGGGACACCTGCAGCTTGGGGGGGGGGGACGGAGGGGAGAGAGGTCTCATAGACTCATAGAATATCAGGGTTGGAAGGGACCTCAGGAGGTATCTAGTCCAACCCCCTGCTCAAAGCAGGACCAACCCCAACTAAATCACCCCAGCCAGGGCTTTGTCAAGCTGGGCCTTAAAAACCTCTAAGGAAGGAGATTCCACCACCTCCCTAGGCAACCCATTCCAGTGCTTCACCACCCTCCTAGTGAAAAAGTGTTTCCTAATATTCAATCTAGACCTCCCCCACTGCAACTTGAGACCATTACTCCTTATTCTGTCATCTGGTACCACTGAGAACATCCGAGCTCCATCCTCTTTGGAACCCCCTTTCAGGTAGTTGAAGGCTGCTATCAAATCCCCCCTCATTCTTCTCTTCTGCAGACTAAACAATCCCAGTTCCCTCAGCCTCTCCTCGTAAGTCATGCCGCAGCCCCCTGATCATTTTTGTTGCTCTCTGTTGGACTCCTTCCAATTTGTCCACATCCTTCTTGTAGTGGGGGGCCCAGAACTGGACGCAATGCTCCAGATGTGGCCTCACCAGTGCCAAATAGAAGGTAATAATCACTTTGCTTGATCTGCTGGCAATGCTCCTACTAATGCAGCCAAATATCCCGTTAGCTTTCTTGGCCACAAGGGCACACTGTTGACTCATATCCAGCTTCTCATCCCCAGGTCCTTTTCTGCAGAACTGCTGCCTAGCCATTCGGTCCCTAGTCTGTAACAGTGAATGGGATTCTTCCGTCCTAAGTGCAGGACTCTGCACTTGTCCTTGTTGAACCTCATCAGGTTTCTTTTGGCCCAATCCTCTAATTTGTCTAGGTCCCTCTGTATCCTATCCCTACCCTCCAGTGTATCTACCACTCCTCCCAGTTTAGTGTCATCTGCAAACTTGCTGAGAGTGCAGTCCACGCCATCCTCCAGATCATTAATGAAGATATTGAACAAAACCGGCCCCAGGACCGACCCTTGGGGCACTCCGCTTGAAACCGGCTGCCA
>QXTE01000787.1:0-16462 GCA_003942145.1 Platysternon megacephalum
AGACCATGAGGTGCCGCATGAGCCGTGCGTAGCGTCGACCGATCCCGCAGGTCCGCAGCGCACGCTCGTTGCAGGGGTCCCAGGTGTCCAGGGCTCCGACAATCAGGGCATCCATCTGTACCTCGTAGCCCTTCGCTCTCAGGGTGTCAGCCAGGGGGGCGCGAAATGCCGGGGTCCTGTTCTCAAAGGAGACCGTGATGCCGACGAGGATGATATTTTCTGGGCCTCGTTGGTGACGACCACGTCAGGTCGTAGCTGGGTGTCGGTACCGGGGATGGTGCAGTTCACGGCGACCTCCCCCAGGCGCAGTGCAATGACTTTCACCAGGCGGTTCTGGATGGCGTTGTGGCGCAGCTGCCAGGCTCTGGAGTGGGGCTTGCAGCTGCACAGGACGTGGGGCAGGGTCTCGTTGGAGTAGCCGCACTTCCTGCAGCGCTTGTCTCGGTTCCCGTGGCAAACGGCTCCGTTGAGCAGGACGCAGTTGAGCCGGGCACGGTGGATGAACCGCCAGTCGGTGAAATGGGTGAAGCCGCCCCCGGCGAGGAAGTGGTTGCTGGCGTCCCACTTGCTGGTCAGCTCCAAGGCTTTACCCTGGTCCGGTTTACTCTTCAGGGTTTCCACGTACAGCGAGTGGATGGCGGCCTTCAGAGTCCTCTCCAGCAAGCCCCTGGTGCTCGGGGTGACGATGGTGTTGTCGTCGGACCTGATCTGTGGCACCAGGACTCCCAGCTCCTGGCGCTCCTCGCACCACTCCCAGCGGCAGCTGATGTGCTTCCCCAGGCGACGCGTGGCGTTGCGAGTGCAGGACCACAGTGAAGCGATGTTGTGCCCGTCCCTTCCGAATTCGCCATCCAGGGAGTCGCTCAGGAAGGTGGCGATGTCTTGGTTGGAGGGGGCTCTGCCGATCCGCTTCTCTGTTGCGTCACGCAGGGCGTTCGCCGCGATGTTCCTTGCCGTGGCGTCAGGACATGTCAGCAGGCGGAAGGCGTGGGTGATCACCGCGACGTCGCACAGGTCACACATGTGGGGGACGTTGGCACCGCCGTGCCTGTGGGCGATGTAGACCAGCTCGTTGCTGGCTCCCTGGGGAAGGAACAGCCACTTCTTCACCAGCTGCCGGATGATCTTGTCTGCCTTGTTGGGGGGCACCTTCGCCACGGCGGATCCCCTCAGGGTGAACGAGATGCGTGGGATCAGGAAGGTGTTCAGGGCGTTTATCTTCTGCCACGGTGCCAGCAGGGAGGCGTCAATCTTGGCGGCATCCTGCCAGATCTCCTGGATGGCGTCCTCGGGTGTCTGCCGGACACGGGAACCTGTTGGCGTGCCCAGGTGCTGATATGCCTGCCCCTCTGCCAGGGGGATGACGGGCTCACCCTGGATCTGGAACCCCGTTGCCTGCACCGAGTCCCTTTTGCTGCCGTCAATGTGCAGAGTTGCGCATTTCTTCGTCCAGTCAGTAGCTCGGCTGGTGGCATCTAACATACCTTGGAGGCTCTCTGGGTCGTCCGCGGTCAGGACCAGATCGTCCGCGTAGGCCAGGATGCTGATTCTCTTGCCGTGCAGGTCGAAGCCGGTCGGGCCGCTGGAGATGGCTTGGATGAGCGGTTCCATGGCCAGGTTGAAGATGATGGGGCTGAGGGGACGTCCTTGTTTCACGCCGCGGCGGATGGGGATGGCGCCCGTCTCTCCGTCCGTGGCGCGGATGGTGCTGGTGCCATCCTTGTAGAGGTCCCGGAGGATCTGGATGAAGGTTTCTGGCATCCCGAACTCTCCCAGGGTGGCAAAGATGTGATGGTGGGGTATGGACCCAAAGGCGTTGGTCAGGTCAAGCCATGCTACGGCGCACTGCCTCTTGGGCCTCCTGGATGGCCGTCTGAAGAAGGAAGTTGTGCTCGTAGCATCCCTCGCAGGATATGAAACCCTTCTGCACTGAGCGCCCCCACACACTGACCAGTCCGTGATCCTTGCCGTGAGGCAGCTGGCGTACAGCTTGTAGATGGTGGAGCAGAGGGAGATGGGCCTCCAGTTGCCGGGGTCGTCTCGTTCGCCTTTTTTGTGGATGAGCAGTCATGGACTTTTTCCAGGAGCGGGGAACGCGATGGAACTGCTTGCATTTGTTGAAGATGGCAGCAAGCACCAAGCAGCCGGGGTCTCGCTTCTTCAGCAGAGGGTAGCGGATGCCATCTTTTCCAGGGGCTGTGTTTTTGGTCCTCGTCAGCCTCGCCTGCACCTCCTGCGGGGAAAAATCTCGCTCCAGGTCCTCCGTGAGGTCGATCCGGGGTAGCAGGGGAAGGCACTCTGGGCATCGCAAGTTGGTCTGGGCCTCGTGATCAAACACATCCTTGAAGTTGGAGTAGAGCCTCTCGGGCTGGACGGCGCAGTAGGAGGAGGTCCCATCGAGGATCTCCCTCATGGCTTTTGTCCGGTTCATCCTGTATAGTTTCTGAATACGGGATGCAGTCGCCGGATCGTAGCGGTGGCCGACGTCCCCTCTCCTGCCTTCTCTGGCGGTGTTGTTACGGCTCGGCGCGGGGAATCTGCGAGTGGCCTGTGCGGCCTCCTGGTGTTCCCTCCTTCTGGGTGTAATTTCCGCAGAGAGTTGTGCGGTCAGTCTGTCCATCAGGGTGTCGAAGTTCTCGAAGTCCTCAGCCTTTGCCAGCTCCTCCATCCAGGCAGATTGCCACGGCGTGGCGACCCTCGCTCGCGGCTGTCGCTTCTCCTGCTGCGTTGTCTCCGCAGGTTCAGGTGCTGCAGGGTCGGTCTGCGGCCTTGTTGTCCCTTGGACTGGGGAGCAGTGTTCAGGTGGGTCTGTGACCTCTGCACATCAGTCTCTCAGTGATTTTCAGCTCTTTTGCAGATAAGAAGAACAGACTCTACACTTTGATCTTAGCCCCATCTCAAGTGATTTCAGCTCTCAGTGATTTTAGCTGTTAGCAGGCAGGGCAGAAACACAGTCCTACCACAGCTGGTTTCAGCTCTAATTGAGCATTTAAAATAACACAAGAGGCTCCTAATGAAGTTTATTTAGCTCTGTTCTTTGAGCAGTGGGGAAGAACAGGTTAAGCCAGTCTAGAGAGGACCCGGGGTGGGGTTGTGCAGCCTCCTGACCAGGTCTCCTCTTATTTTCACAAGGCTCTGGCATTCGAGCCCCTGCTTAATGAGGTTCTTTCAATCGAGGGTGCCCCCCCTCATTTGGGACAGGTTAAGCCAGAGGTTCTCAAACTGGGGGTCGTGACCCCTCAGGGGGTCGCAAGGTTATTACCTGGGGGGTCGCGAGCTGTCAGCCTCCTTGTGCAGTCCTTGTAGAGGTCCCGCTTTGCCTCCAGCATTTATAATAGTGTTAAATATTTTTAAAAGTGTTTTTAATTTATAAGGGGGGTTGCACTCAGAGGCTTGCTGTGTGAAAGGGGCCATCACAACAAAAGTCTGAGAACCACTGGGATAAGCACAGTCCTGCTTTCCTGTATTCCTACAATAATTACTACATTGGTAACCATATTTCACTACCCTTGCATTCAGTACTCAGGTGATTTGTACCCAACACCAGCCAAAGTTGAACCTTTGACACCGCTGTAAATGATGAACATGTAAACAGAGCAGGAGCAAACTGTAGTTACATAAACACACCCATAGAATCATAGAATATCAGGGTTGGAAGGGACCTCAGGAGGTCATCTAGTCCAACCCCCTGCTCAAAGGACCAATCCCCATACAGCTTAGTCTCTCCTCCTCCCAGCTAGCTGTCAGGGAAGCATTCATTCAGACCCTGCTTACACTCACATGGTTCAAAGAGATACCTGAATGTTTTTTGTTACAGCCATTAACCACAGGGAAGTGTGAGAGATGATGTGTACATTGCACTGTAGTTACCTTCAGGATAACTACTAGGAAAACGTACCCAAAGCTGTCAGATAACTAAGGCTTAAGTAGTTGGACATGCTTCTTTTCCCTTGCCAGTTATTTTATAGAAAATAAAGTATAGTCACCTACTTACAATGAATGCAAATAAATGACAGCATAGAATGCAGGTGTTATCCAGCCTTTTAATACCCACTTTGTTTTTGTTTTCTTTGCAGTTTCTTACTTCTGTTCATATTCAAGTGACAGGTAAGAAAAAAATAACCCAGCAGGCATCTGGAAATGCAAGTACATAACTCAGTGTCCTCTTCCACACTCAGACAGAGCTCCCAGCGTACCTAATGGAAGCTTTGCCTGAGTGTGGACTGCAGGCCTGGCTCCAAAGGGATTCATGGGGCTAATGTCATAAATATCAGGAGGAAATGTCTCCTGCAGATGAGGGAACTTGAATGAGTAAATCAGTTATGATGGCACAACAACATTTCTTACAATGCTGATGTGCTTTTGGAGGTCTGTGTCAACTGCTTATTACAAGAATTATTCACATTATTCCAATGTAGCACCTGCAAAAAAAAAAAATCTATTCCATGATATAGATGCTTGTAGTAGTGTGCAGGTATGTGGCGCTGACCCTGACTGCCTTTGTGAAAGAGCATCCTGTGAATCCAGGCGGTTTAATGTAAAAGACCATTCTGTCCCAACTAGAAGAATCTCTTACCAGAAATTCCCATACATACAAAACTGGAGATGTGCTAGTTTTGATTATAATGCCCACATAAAGAATAGAAATGCATTCATTGTATGCAGAGGATTTGGGCTTATTTATTTTAATGTGTAAAAAACCCCAAATACTAGACCGGTATAGTCAATTTCATTATTTCCCCTGTCAATGGGACTGCTCATGTGCTTAAAGTTACAGACTTATTTAAATCATTTGCTGGGCTGGGACTTCAGAGAGTTGTTTTCTCCTGTTTGTGGGAGTCTTTCACGTGACAGCAGAGGAGAGAGTGACATTTTTTTAAAAACAAGAAAATGTGATTGATAAAAAAACCACAAAAATTGTGAGTGGAATTCAGGGGCAGGAGTGGGACATGAAAATACTTTTAACTTATTTCTTTAAAGTGACTACATTTCAAACTGAAGGTCTCCATTTGAGATGTAAATTACAGCCATCCTGTCATTTTTAAAAAACAGCATACAAGCAGAAGGTCGTCTTGGTGTTTTTCATGCTTCTTGAGAGGAATCTCTTGCACAGAACATATTTTGTGAGGTGATTTGATTCTTAGGAAAACATAAAGCATTACAGTCAGACTTTCCTTATAATCCATGGGATATAGTTAGAAAACGGATCTAGGCCAATGTACTATATTGTGGATGAGTAAAGGTTGGAGAGATATTAATGAGCCTCTTCTGCTGAGAGGATGCCCAGTAATAATCTCATTTTCAGTAAACTAGTTTATCTATTGTTAAATTTATGCTGTGACAAGGCTGGAACTAAAAATAGTTCTATATGAAATTGTAATTCCCTTGATGCTTCTCAAGGGAAGACCCTTGTAGAACAACTTGACTGGGAGTTAAAAAATGAAACTGATGCTTGGCTCCTTAAAAGACAAGGCCATACCTGGACATGTTCTGCCATGAGCTGAAGGCACAGGACCAGAGTTTCATGAGCAAATCCCTCTGAAGCTCATGGGAGTTGTGCTGATCTTTCTGAGAGCAGAGTTTGTACATGATGTGAGGATGGTAAAGCTTAAGTATAATTAGCACGGTCCATTATCTTGCCTCTTGCATCAAGTAAACAATAGACTGCCTAAAAGATAATCTGCTATTGCAGGCATCTTTCCAGCTTCCTGAGAGATGCTGAGCTCAGGGAGAGCTTACTGTGCTCAGCATCTTGCAAGAAGTTCTTAGCACTTTCAAATCGGGCCCCGTGCCCTTAAGAGAACCCAATAGCATCGTACCTGCATTCTTAACCAACAGCTTGTCAAAGTCAGACTCAGGACTCACAATTTGTCAGACCACTCTGTTTATTAGCAAAAGCGCTCTGCTAATACACCCAGAAAATGTGAGCGCCATACAAGGCTCAAACAACCTTATTTATACAGATAAAAGGGCGCAAAATTAACAAGATTACAAAGGGAGCAGAACTGATAAGTTTACCTGGGACTAGACACACATCTCATGTCCTTATTAACTCTCACCAATCTCCTGTTAATGTCCCATCATCAGCTTAAGTGGGCCCATTGTTCAATACCTTAATGTTCCTCTTCCAGACAACTTTATCTCAACATTCCTCATTCCTGCTTAAAGGAACATACAGCATTTCTTTAATTCATTCTACTTTCACAATCTCTCAGACTCTGCTCCAGCCCCACCCCCTCACCAGGCTGTGTTCCCATTGCCAGGCTAATAGAGGACCTGATCCAAAGCCCAGTGACACCATTGACTTTAATGGGCATTGGATCAGGCCTATAGTGCATAATTTGTACACCTGCTTCTGTTCAATTGCTAAGGGAAGTGTCACAAAGTAAAGGGAAGCCACCAGCCTTCTTCCTGCCTGGAGAAAGGGTTGAATAGACACCAAGGATGTCAACATATGAAAGATGGGACTCAAGGAGAAGGAGGAAGAATTTGATGGCACTTCATCTATTTTATTGGACTCTTTTGCCACTAACTTCCAGCAAGCAGAGAGGTTGTTGACAGAGGACTTAGTCTGATTATAATTCAAAACCTTGCAAATACTATTGAACTGCTAAATCAATTGCTTGTATCCTGTCCCTGATTGGATACGCAGTCTGAATATTTAATCTTGCAACCGCATCTGGGTAAACACTAGTCAAGTGTGCCTGCCCATGCTTCAGACACAGACACTGTATAAACAGACGCAGACAATACTTTGTTGGGAATTCTTGATCATTCAGTGTAACCATCTTACTTACCTTCTCTACAGTGAAGCTTTTTGGGATAGGGACCGTGCATTTTGTGTTTCTGCAGTGCCTTGCACATTGTGGGTACTAGCGGAAACAGGCAAACAACATTAATAATAATAGTAATATAATAAATTGATCTTAAGTGTAAGCAGTTTAGTGCAGGGAATGTGACTTAATCTATACTTGTAAAGCACTGTGTGAATGGTATTATTTAATAATCGTGATGATGATGATAATAATGCATGCACTTCTGTGTCGTGCTTATTCTGTTTATTTTTGTGTTGGCTGGGAGAATCTCTGACCTCCTAGTCTTTGTGTATTAATATCACATTATTAAAACAATAAAAAGTGCTTCCACATCGGCCCATCTCCATGAAGTCTTAATCCTGAATTTTTCTATGCAATTCTGGTCCAGACGGCAGACTACTGTAACAGGAAAAAACTGTATTATGAGTTCCCCAGAGAACTGAGCAAAGGAGAAGCTGGACTGAGAGGGAGAGAATTCTTACATCAATACGTGTACTGAAAAGATAGGTAATGTTAGAGAGACAATGACTAGCCAGGCTCATTACTTAAAAACAGAATCGGTGTTCTTTTGTCACGTTGGCTTCATGATGAAAGTCTTTGAGTGACTCAAGAATGATCTAAGGTTCAGAATACTGTAACACCTACTCTATGCTTGTTTTAACAGTCTCTGAGTTTAATTGCTCATGTAACCTTGATTTGCATTTACTAGGATCCGAGAACTAGCAAGACCAAAGAAGCCTAAAGCAGCTTGGGAGAACTACAGTAGGTGAGTGGAAAAAGTCCAAAGCTTATGCTGTATGGGCTTTGGGCCTCAATGGACAACAGTCAGGTAATAAAAGGTGGAGCGTGTTGAGAATGGGTTTCTCCTGCACTGGTGAGCTGTCTCCATCTAACATCTGGGAAAGACAAAAGAATGTGGCTTTTCATTTACAGTGCTAGAGAATCTAAATTCATCCACAGAAGCTGTGGTTAGGGTCAGGCTAAGACACGAACATGTAGTGCTTACACCTTAATCTAGCGCTGGTTGTGGTCAGGATTACTGTAGTCCTCAAGTTTCACCTGCCACTTGGGTGGCTGTGCATTTTGCCGGTTCTTGTCATGCCTGGCCAGTTTTTGTTCCCCTGCACATTTTGGATAGTTGGGAGGAGAGCAAGGGGGAGACTTATCACCCACCCTTACCAGTGTGTTTAAAGGCTGGGAGATGGGAGATGGCCTCTCCTGAGAGTGGACATGGCTGGGGATGGTGGGATGGAGCAGGTCATGCTGTTCCTCAGGAATGCATTGAGAGGGCTGCTAACATTGTGCAGTGATAATGGTTGCAACCAATAAACATGCACGTTGCTCCTCAGTTGTTTTGCAAGTTTGGAAGAGCATCAGAGGCTCAGTGCCAAGCTTAGTTTAGTGATCATCTAACCAGGAATTTTGTTTCCCGTTTGTTCCCTGTTTTAACAGTAGGTTAGAATGGGGAAATCAGGAGACAATTTGGCCGCTCTCCCTGAGTGCTTTGACAGCTCGGCCAACACCAAGAATTATGTTTCTGGCCAAACCCAAGAAAATTTTCAATGGTGACCTTCAGCGCAGGTTGGTTGTATTCAGGAGCACTCTTCCTTCTGTTGGAAAACATTCACTAATGAATGCAACAGCTCAGGGTTTGTTGATAATAATTAATACAAATAAAGGCATGACAGCTGTACAGAGGTGAATCCAGACCATTGGGCAAGGAGAAGAAAGCAGAAGTTTCTGCACTTTCACATCATGACTGTAGCCCAATCCACCATGAACAGCTTCCCTCTGAGATCAGCTCAGCAGAGCTGCTACTGAGTAAGGCAATTGTTCAATTTTGCCATCTTAAGGTGTCTGTAAGTTTGGCTGAGTTCTGCAGTTTTCTGGATGAAAAGGGGCTGCAGAAGTGTAAAGCATTTATTATAAATGTCTCTAAATAGAATGGTTTTTCAATGTTTCCCATCTATTCATCTTTGTGGTTGTTTTGGTCACTAAATGTTGTTGCTGAGATTTTCAACATGGGACTAATGATTCTGGGTGCTGCCATTTTCAGGTGGCCAATTTGAGACACTTTAAGGAGTCTCATTTTTTCAGAGGGCAGGACCTCAGCACTTTCTGAAAATCAAGCCATCCTTTTAAGGTGTTTCAGGTTGAGCACCCAAACACGGAGTCAGCAAATCACTAGTCACTTTTGAAAATCCCGATTCTTCATAATAGAAAATCTTGGTTCTTCATAATATAGTCTCCTTCGAAATATATGTCAAGTATCAGAGGGGTAGCCGTGTTAGTCTGGATGCATCCGAAGAAGTGGGTATTCACCCACGAAAGCTCATGCTGCAAAACGTCTGTTAGTCTATAAGGTGCCACAGGATTCTTTGCTGCTTTTTCGAAATATATGTTTGTTCCAAAAACTGGGAGCAGGTTGATTTCCAAAGGGAAATTGGAAAGGTTAAGTTGTACTTCAGTTTTAATTCAGGCTCCCTCCAAAACCTGGCAGGCAAGGTAGAAGGGTGGAGCAGCTGATGGGCCGTGAGAAGGGTATGACTCACCTAATGGGAAGCTGTTGTTGCTGGAGCAACAGTTTGTCTGATTAGAATTCCAGTGACACCAGGTTCAGTCTAGTGCCAATTTGATCTTGGTTTCCATGTGGCGTGTGGCTTTGGAGCGGAACGTTGGGTGTCGTATGGCGTGTGACTGATGGTGGCTGTGTCTGTGTAATGTGTGGGATTGTTACACCCTGGCCCAGGTGCAAGGCCCTGTGTCCTATGCAGCATTAGACCAGGATTTATGTGGCACTGTCCCCCGCCCAACCTCTCTCCCCTTCACTGTTCACCCATTTAGTCAACTGCCTGTCCCACATGCGCTGCCACTTCAAAGGCATAAAGGTCCAGCGGCTTGAGGGTAGAAGGAGCAGAGTCCCACTCCATAATTCGGTAGCTGGTGTGCAGGGCCAGGTGGAAAGACTGCCTGGTCAGAAGCTCTGGGCTTGCTGTCCACTCCACCTCCCTCCTCCCCACCACTGTAAGAGCACAGGGTTCTCTACAGTGACTTGCTAACTTGCACAGAGCTGGGGCTGTCTTTGACCTCTCCATTTCCCCTGGTCTGCAGGCCCCTGCACCCAAATGCCTTCAGCAAGCTACAGCTGTCCTGTCTTGCACATGCTGTCTGATGCCCCATGGCTGAGACCCTTGGGAGCAATGCCCTGTGTACTCTCCCAGACCATAGCCCTCTCTCCTTCATGACTCTGTTGTTCCATGAGAAGAAGGAGAGAAGCTAGATAATGGCATATGCATCCTTCAGCAAATCAACTACATCAGGGGTCGGCAAACTGCGGCACATGTGCCAAAGGCGGCATGCGAGCTGATTTTTAGTGGCACTCTGCTGCCAGCCGGGGTCCTGGCCCTGCTCAGCCCGCTGCCAGCCTGGATGGACGGAACCCCGGGCTGGCAGCGGGCTGAGCGGGGCCAGCGACCGGGACCCTGGCTGGCAGGGGCTGGCGGATGGAACCCCAGACCAGCAGTGGGCTGAGCAGCTCAGCCCGCTGCCAGTCTGGGGTTCTGTCTGCCGCCCGCGCTGCCAGTCTGGGGTTCTGCCCGCTGGCCCCGCTCAGCCCGCTGCCAGTCTGGGGTTCCGTCCACCGGCCCCTGTAAATGTAAAATGTATTACTGGCACGCAAAACCTTAAATTACAGTAAATAAATGAAGACTTGGCACACCACTTCTCAAAGGTTGCCGATCCCGATCTATATTGTGTAAATTCCCCCTGTGTTCAACAAACATCCCTGTGTCACATGCTGATGAAGAGAATGGAAAGATATATGAATTAATAGGGTTGAATTTGTAGCATGGAGTTTTGTTAACATACCAGACCTCATGTGATGATATGGAAGAGGAGCCAGTACACCAAATGAGGGCATATAGATGAAAGCAGAATATCGTCCAAGGAATGTGGCTGTAAGGCAACAAATTAACCAACCCACTGCCAACAGCTTGCAAGAAGAAAACAGGCCCTAACAAGTGTTATTACTGAGCAGTGTTATTTATTCCTCTTTCAAAAGAGGGTTCATCACATGTACATATTTAAAATGCCCATCTTGAGGTATAGGTGAATGATTATTACCACTATTGGTTATATTGTGGCAATGAATCTTCAGTTTCATGAACATCTGCCAATTGTATTTGTCATAAAACATCAATGGAGACTCCCTCCTCCAGATGATCATTGTTTTTCATAACTTACGGATTTGTTGGAAAAAGGCAAAGCCAGGGGACAAACTGGCCATACGGATACGTAGTTCAAAGTTGTTCCAGGGGGACAATGCCCAAGTTTGCAGTTCTTCGGTAGCAGTTTCAATAAAGTCCCAAAAGAATAAACAATATTTTTTGCTTATCAGGTGCTAATCATTGAAATCATTCACCAGTCCCTTCCTAAAGGTTCACTGTCCCCAATGCTTTGTAGACCCCAGGGGCCTAACTGGAGATTTTTTAGCGGAAGGTTTCTCTAAGTGCTTATAAGTCTCAATTCATGTTTTGAAATAATTACTGGAGGGGGTGGTTTTGGTGAGGAGACTAGGCCAAAGCTCTGTCAGGGTGTAGAGCAGATTTCTAGCCCCTAAGGAGCCATAACAGCTGTTAGAATGTGTCTATGCATTTCTTGTGCTGTTGAATATGATGCTCAGTAGCCAGAATAAGGATTGGGGATGTCATGACTGTATTTGTTTCTCTCTTGCCATTGCCACTAGTTTCTTGTCTCTTTCCTACTCAGAATTAATACAAAACATTGATTTACATATACAAAACAAAATGCCAGTGTTAAGTAAAGTCGGTATTGTAGGTGGGGTGAGAATAACAGGGCGATGGGGAGAAGCACTTGGGAATCGGGACTACAATGTGGTAGTCCAATCTCCACCACTGATTTATTCGGTGTGGCCTTGGACAAATCTCGCTGTGTTTCATTTTCCCCATCCTTCAGTGAGGATAATCATCCTGACTCCACCTGTCAAGGGGGTTGTTATGAGGCCAAGTTAATTCCGTGCTTCTGAGACCCTGACATGAAAGGAGCTATAACAGTTATACTTAGAAGGATTCTAATTTGCATGCTTCATAAATAAACAGAGATATTGTGGGATTTGTATTGTGAAGTAGTTTCTCAAAACTGCCCATAGAAAGGACATTTTCACCCCGCCCCCCCGCCCCCCCATTGTGCTTAAAAAGTCCTTTGTGCATGCAAACAAGCAGGTATTTGCATGGCCAGGTGTAAATACCCATTTGTTTATGCAGTGTACCTAGTTTGCACATGCAAAAATCCACATTTCTGCACTCAATGTCTGTGTTTGGATTTAAGTTATCCTGGTTTGGCCATGCATGCCTGTTGTCACTGTTTTAATGAGATTATGGTCCTGGCTGACTCTCCATTACTTCTTCCATGACATTCCCAAAGGTGCCTCTTCTTGTACAGCTGTGGCCGGATGTCAGAGATCTGTCAGCGCCCACCGTTGATGGATTTAGCTTTACCGTCGCCTCGAATATTGAAGTTGGCAGAACCTAAAAAATACCAAACAGCGTACTTAAAACAAAGGTAAAAAACAACACAGCTCGTATTGTGCTACAGGTGTTTCAAGTGGGTTTTCAGCATAATTACCGTTCAAAAGCAGTATGTCTGGTTGGAGTAGGAGCAAAACGAACAGTACCAAAAAAGGGGGGAGCAGAGGTGCTGTGTAGCTGTGCTCTGTATGGCACTTGCTGATGATCTGCAGCTCGCTGGCTGCTGTCATTGTGTGGACATGCCTCGTTCCAGCTGCCAAATTGGGTTGAAAGAAGCTAAGCCTATAAGCATACATGCAGTGCTTTCCTCACATTACCTTGTCATACCCTGAATGGGAAGAGAAGTGGCCTGCATAAATATGAATGGGAGGGCTGAAAGTCTCTGTATTTGTGTGGCCAACAAACTCCACACTATGAAAATGATTGAGAACCATCCTAGAGAGCACATCATTATGTTAGGGACTCCTTCAAGGGCAAAACAGGTGGTATACTTGGAATAGGCAAGGGCTATAAATGTGAGACAAGGATACATTTACCATAAACACGTATTCGTCTGAGGAAAAGAATAGAACACTGGGTCAGATTCAAAGCGCAGTCCTGATGTAACAGACCCTCCATAGAATTGACTGAGAGAGTGCCTTTGTCTCTGGGTTTGGCTAGATTAGGAAAAGCGGTGAAGATAGGTCAGGATTAGCTAACACATATTAGCTGCCCCTGACTAGGGCTGACTGAAAATAGTCCGTCCAAACTGTTTGGTTTTTTTTTGACATAACAATGGGTTTTTGACTAAATTAAGTTTTTTGCAAAAAGCTTCTGCTTTCCATGGAAAAATTTGATTAGCCAAAAAATGGAATGGTGGAAATAGAAGTGTTTCAATCTGGAAATGTTGCAGTGGTGCCTTGTGGGAGTTGTAGTTCTGTTCCCTCATGTTGCCATTCTTCTCTATCTACCAGGCTCCCCTGTTGGACTCTGTCTCCCGAGATGTACCATTGCCAAGGACTCCATGATACACTGCCTCCCGCCTCCAAAAGGGGAGACTTGGTGCAACCAGGGAGCCCAATTTATAGAGGAGAAAGGGAGCATGAGGCATCTGAACTACAACTCCCATGAGGCACCGTGGCCACACTTCCATATAGAATTTTTTCAGTTTTGGACAAATTTTTTGGTATTTGAATTTCTGCCAAAAAAAATCTGATTATTCTGTGGAAAATTAGATGAAAATGAGTGTTCTTTCCATTGGAAAAAAGGGGGTTGTTTCCCCAACAGCCCTTCCCCGGGCCTAATGTCCACCTCTTTTCCAGGTCTAGACAAACCCTGTGTGACCATAACCTCCCTTAGCAGCTGCATTCCTCATCATCTGTGCAGCTGTCAGGCTCGAGGGTGATGTTGGTGAGAGTGGGAGACAGGGTATGAGCAGGGCTGAGGAGATGTGACCACTAATCTGGCTGCCTTCAGAAGGACATGTGAAACTCGCCTGTTCAATATAACTTCCTCACCGCTGCATCTAAAACATCAAAGAGGAAGAGGAGGAAAATGAGGTGAAGAGATTAAGGGGAGAAAAGATAGTGGGGGGGGGGGGCAGGGGGGGGTAGGAAGAAAGATGAAAAGGAAAGAAGAAAGGAAACTGTCTGACTTCCTCTGGGGAAGTAGGGAAACAAATTAAGCCCTGAGCTTGGTTATAACTCTTGGGCCTGGTCCACACTAGGGGGAGGGGGGGGGATCGATCTAAGATACGCAACTTCAGCTACGAGAATAGCGTAGCTGAAGTCGACGTACCTTAGATCGAATTAAAAATACTTACTTCGCGTCCTCGCAGCGCTGGATCGACGGCCGCGGCTCCTCCATCGACTTTGCTTCTGCCTTTCGCACTGCTGGAGTTCAGCAGCCGACGGGAGAGCGATCGGGGATCGATTTATCGCGTCTACACTACACGCGATAAATCGATCCCCGATAATTCGATCGCTACCCGCCGATCCAGCGGGTAGTGTAGACGTAGCCTTAGGGAGAGACAGATTCTGCTGTGATGGCCCCACTATCAAGCTCTGGATAGACAGAAACCATCAGAAATGGTGAACCTGATGATAAGAATTCTCTGCTCTGGGTAGCAGCTAGGGGACAGGTATAGAACTCTTTCCCCCGCAAAGTGCAGAACTGAATGTGTTTCACCACAGAGAGATGGGCTAACCAGGCTGCAAGTTGTTCGCAGTGTAGAAAAAGAAAGGCCCCTATTTATGGTGTCTCCCAAGAGAAGCAGAGGCAGAATATGCTAGGGGAACAGACAATCAAAACTAGCAACTGTCCATCACCACGTTTGCAGCACCAGGCCATGCACTGTGTGCACCTTTAAACTGGGAGCTGGAGGAGTTAGTGAAAGTCAGTGGGATTTGGGCATCACTGCAGGTCTACGTAGGATGCCCATATTCTTTATTTTCAGCTGCCGCGGTTTGCTTCTTCACCAAGTGAAAATGCTCCCCTTCCCCCATTTTGTTAAAAAATGTTCCCAGCCTTTGACCTGAAACATGAGATTGGGGATGGGCACTATCTTCTCGGGGCAGTTTTTCTATCTTGCTTTGTGATGGGGAGAGGGGTGAGAACAGGATTTCCCCTCGTCCACACAGCAGTTCATTGTAATCCCCTGGCTCTTTCTTTTGATCTCATTCACACAGTCACCCTGGCTCCCTTTGTTCATTTGCCCACCGGAGTTATGCACCAGAGAGCTCAATACTCATGTACCAAGTGGCTGATGGTTTTGCATCAGAGCGAGGCGCGCGGTGATGGAGGGTTTAGCAACGTAGGTAACAAAGAGCAACAACTCACTTTGCTTCCCAGTTCCATAATCTGGGGCAATTCAGTCTCGGGGTGGAGCACCCCCGGTTCATCATGTGGACCCCAAATCCCAAGCTTCATGCCTGAGAATCCTGCTCATCTCCCAACCCCCTGGGTCCCTCCACAGCCCTCGGGGAGGCAGGAATTAACCCCGGAAATAAAAGCTGCACTCAGCTATCATGCCAGTGGCTTTGTGGCTGGACAAACCCGCAAATAGCACAAGAGACCCTTTGTGGGCCCATCCTCCCTCCAGCCAGAGCACGGTGTACTGAGTCCCCAGAGCCCAGACTTACAGACCAGTATTCGCTAGCCCAAATAAGAGTCCATCCAACCCCCAGCTCCAGTCCCAGGACAGGCACCTCCTGCCTCTGGCAGCACTGGCCAGGGCCCTGGGTGGGGTGTGAGCTGGGAGGGTGAATCCTGGTCTGTGCTGCATTGCCTGGCATCCATCTCTGTGTCACTGGGCTCCTCGCTGGGTCCAGGATGCTCCTTCCACCTTGCCATGCCCATGCCCCCAGCCTGCTCCCTGGGCTGACCCCCAGCCTGCAGGTCCAGGCTGCATGTGGTCCTGCTCCCTCCCACAGCAACATGTGCTCCCCACCTAACCCCACAGTCTTCTCCAGCCCCACCCCTGTGCCCGGTGATTGGCCCAGAGCCCGCCAGGGCTGCAGCCAATCATTTGCCCTACCTTGGGCCAGGCGGAGCTCCTGCTCTGGAGTGGCATTCCCCTCCTCCAATGGGGGGTGGTAGGCTGACTTCAGGGAGTCAAGCCAGCCAGCCATCCTTTAGCCAGCAGAGCTCTGGGGCCAGCTCCCCCCTCTGCCCCCCAATTCAATCAGGGCTGGTGGGTAGGACTGGACAGGGCCGGCT
Organism: Platysternon megacephalum; assembly: GCA_003942145.1. Lineage (NCBI taxonomy): Eukaryota > Metazoa > Chordata > Testudines > Platysternidae > Platysternon > Platysternon megacephalum. The sequence continues at coordinate 16,058 of QXTE01000787.1, forward strand.
CTAACTTTTTTGCCGCCCCAAGCAAAAAAAACCAAACGGGTGCAGGGCGGGCGCAGGACCTGGAGGCAAAGCCAAAAAAAAAAAAAAAAACCGAGGGCGCGGCCGGACCCGGAGGCAAAGCAAAACAAAACCAAAAACCCTGGGTGCAGGGTGTCTGGACCCGGAGGCAAAGCAAAGCAAAACAAAACCAAAAACCCTGGGTGCAGGGCGGCTGGACCCAGAGGCAAAGCAAAACAAAAACCCTGGATGCAGGGTGTCTGGACCCGGAGGCAAAGCAAAGCAAAACAAAAACCCTGGGTGCAGGGCGTCTGGACCCGGAGGCAAAGCAAAGCAAACCAAAAACAAAAACCCTGGGTGCCAGGTGTCTGGACCCAGAGGCAAAGCAAAAAAAAAAAAAAAAAAAAA
>QXTE01000787.1:35398-45831 GCA_003942145.1 Platysternon megacephalum
GGCTCCAGCAGAGGGTTTGCAGCTGTGAATCCCAAGCAGAGGAAGGTGCCTCCTTCTAGCCCAGAGTTACCCACTACTTCCCTAAGAGGAGGGGCTTAGGCCACTTCCCTTCTCCTCACTCTATTCTATTGGGTAGGTTGGGCAGCTCCCCTGCTCAGCATGCTGGCTTTTGTGGATCCCATTCTTGGGCACTGTAACGCTCCCTGTGTCCTGGGCAGGGAGCCTAAGTCAAGGCTGAAAATTCCACTGAGCAATAGGGCAGCTGACGTTAGATGCTGCAGTGCTGATGCTCAGTCACCTTCTGGCTCCAGTGTTGAGTGCGCCATGCAGTGCCCTTTAAATCTAGGGCATAATATTGCCGCCTTTATGGTGTTCACTGTTTGGAAGCTGAATGCAGGATGTTCAGTGTTTCTCCTTGGCCTCAGTTCTTAAACCTCCCCTGCCCCCCAAAAACAACCTGCTGCTTTTCTCTCTCCTCTAGTGACTCAGACACCACTGCATCATTAGACCAACTCCAGCAAGGACAAGTGTGATATTGCTTGAAATACACGGGCCTAGGATGCTAGGACTAGCTATTTGCACTGTAACTCTGCTCCTGCGTGAATGTCCAGACTTTGCTACTCTCCATGGGGATGTGAAGCATCCCAGAACTGGGAGGAGCAATTCCACATCTCTTTGAAGGGATGGTATTCAGAGCATTGGGGGGGCGGGGGGAGGGGAATAAATATTTAGCACTCATGACAGCAGCCAGATTGGGTCCTCTTTGAGATAGGAAAGGAATGCATGTCCGCCAATGAGGGAATCGCAGAGATTCCACGACCGCCTGTCAGGGAGAAAAGCTTACATTGCACTCAGGCCTGTTGGTCTGACACTGTAATAATTCTTCCCTCTCACTTTTGTTGCCATACTCCCAATCCTACCCCACCCAGTTGCTGTGGGCCAGCACAGCTAATGTTTAGAAATCCGAAGAAGTGGGCTGTAGCCCACGAAAGCTTATGCTCAAATAAATGTGTCAGTCTCNCAAGTACTCCTGTTCTTTTTGCTGATACAGACTAACACGACTGCTACTCTGAAACCTATGAAAACTGTGAGCAACATGATCTCGCCTCATTCAGCATCTTGCCCCCTAGCTGCCTCAATTTCCCTGCTCTCAGGCTTTCAAATCATGTCCCAGATGCTTGGGCAAGTCAAATATCCCTTCCAGGAGATGGTATTAAGACACCCCAGGTCAGCTAAACAAAACAGACACCCACAACTTCATGCTGGACCTTCCCTGGATTGATAGGGGGTGCCTTACCAGGGCCTTGCACTGAGCAACTCAGGGCGATAGAAGGGAGACTTCCCCCCCCCCCCCACTAAACAAGGGCAAGTGTCCAAGCCCCTCTACGCTGTCAGCTTTTCAATACCCCCTTTCCCAGAGCCAGCTCGTTCTATCCTTAATGCTTTCCTCAAATGCTCCCTCTCAGGAGCTTCTGCCCCTCACGGCCGGGCACTTTTACCAGCCCCTTCCCCAGTCCGCTCTGACTCTGGCTCACCTGTACATTCCCCTTTATCTTTGTATCAGGACATCAAGCCCCAGCTCTTTCTTTCAGCCCCCACAGCTCTCTGCACAGGGAGCGCTGCCAGCCCTGCTCCAAAGAGGCCTCCTAGGGCCTTCCTGGGTTCTTGAGCCCCCTCTCCCGGGAAGCTTTGCCTGGGGCTACCATCGCGTGATGCCTGGTCACCTGCCCCAAGTCCAAACCCATCATGTGCCTGGCAGACGGGCTGAGCCCAGCCCCCTCCCCGGAAGGACCAGGCCACCCTATGACACAGGTTTCTGGGCTGGATTCACAAAGGGACGTGGGCACCTAACTACCTCTTTCGGTAGCCAGTTCAATATTTAGGTGCCGCTGATGTTCCCAAAAGCCCTGCTCAGCCGCCATCTCAATGCCCACAGGCACCTAAGTTCACCTGGTGGGCAGCCTTGTGTGTGCCTAAGTCCTGATGCTGCCCCAGCAGGATGCTCCAGCCAGGCAATTCCCTGCCTCTCTCCTGCGAGGGATCCGCTCTGGTAGGTGTGCTCCGATCTCACCCAGCCAGGGTGAGTAGGGATGTGTCCCAGGAGTCAGGTGGGCAGGGTGCTTGCTGTGGAGAGGGAAGATCCAAATTCAAATCCCTGCTCTGTCTGCTTTGGAGAAGGGACTTGAACCGGGCTCTGGCTTCTTCTAGTTGAGGGCCCCAGTCGCTGGGTTAGAGTCAATCCCTCACTTGCTTTCTCTGAGCCAGGTGACTATTTATACCTGGTGGAATGACTTTAACAGGAGAGACTGAGCCATCCCCTCCCCTGAATATCCCACAGGTTCATGGCTGAGATGCCTGAGCAGAGACAGACCCGTCTGTCAAAAGCAATGGGAGTTATGTGCCTGCACCCCACCGCCTTCCTCTGCAGTTCAGTCCTGGTTAGCTTAGGTGGCTCCTGCTTTGAGATTCCCTTTCTTAGCCCCTAGCATTGTATGGGGAGCCTGGGCCCCTAACTCAGGGCTGGGAGTTCCAGGGGCTGGAGGAGTGCCCAGGCATTAGGCTTTCAAACAGCACAATGTTAAAGCGCACCAGGAAGCCAGCCCTGCACTTGCGACCCCCCCAAACCTGTCCTGTGACCTCCCTGGGGGTCACAACCCCCAGGCTGAGAAACACTGCTTTAGCTTGACTAGTGACTCTCACCAGTACAGTGGGAACTGAACTTTTGGGTACACTAATGATTCCCAGCCCTTGGTTTGGTCTAAAGCAGTGGTTCTCACCCCCTGGGGGACCGCGAGCCAGTTTCAGGGGGGGGGGGGCTGCCAAACAGAGCTGGCGTTAGACTGGCTGGTGCCCAGCGGGACTGGAGCCCTGAGCCTGAGCATCTGAGCTGGACTGTGGAGTTTTTATAACATGTTGTGGGGGGTGAGGGGGTTAGAAAGAAAAAGTTTGAGAACCCCTGGTAAAGCAGAGTCATCTCAGTAACCTGCATTGCCACATGTCATTTCCTGAGCTTGGAAATTGGAGGACAAATAATATCCATCCAAAAGCTTTTTAAAAATACAACAGATGGGACAAAACCCCTCCAGTCCTGAACCTGCCCCAGGGTCTGCCATGTGCAGAAGGCCTGCAAAATGGCCAGCAGCCTTTTAAAGACAGTTATTGTGGAAGGGAAGAGAAGACCTATGTTGTCATAGTGAATGCTTTGGATGGACTGTGAGTGAGGTGGTGAGCATGTGCTAAGAGCACCCCCTGCTGACAAAAACAGGCTGCAGAATGTGAACATCTACTTCGGGTTGTTTGGCTTGGCAGGGTGGCTGGATGGTGGTTATTGGCCTGTGATGGTGGTCATTGGTCTGTGATGGTGGTCATTGGCCTGTGATGGTGGCCATTGGCCTGTGATGGTGGTCATTGGCCTGTGATGGTGGTCATTGGCCTGTGATGGTGGTCATTGGTCAGACTAGGGGTGATCTGAGGGTGGGGGCTCGTCTGGCCTTGAACTGACTTTAGTGTGACCAGAACACAAATATTTTCATTTTTAACAAAAAGTTCTAATTTGATTAATACATCAGAAAAATATTCCTTTTCATTTAGTGACATTTATTAGACACACTTCAGATAAAATCAAAGGTTCTTGGCATGATCTAGTAATTATGGATGTCCTCAGTTCTCCTCTGTGGTGACTTTCAATGCTCTGTGTGTTGAGTTGAACAAGCTCAGGTTAATGACACATCTGGTTTTCTGTTCCGGGAATCTAGAGAATGTTAATGCTGGCACTGAGTGTGCATACAGGGATCAGAAGAAAAGGAAATTTTTCATACTATAATTCTGCCCTTTCGTAGTAGCTTTGCTCAGAGGTCCTTAACTGGTTCTGCTCTGTGCAGCTGACATTACATTTATACGCCATATGGAACTCTAATCCACACAGGGTACAGCTGCTCTCCTCTTAGCCACTGTAAAATACGTTACAAGAGCCGTATAAACTTTATATCGTTATTTTTTTCTGGTTATGTACACTTTAAATAAAACACCATGTTAAATAGCAGGATGTTACTTTGGATCATAAAATCTATTGCGAGAAGGAAAAGCAAAATCAGTTGTTTTCAGTGCATAGGGAAAAAGCGAGTCATCTTCCTTAGTCTCTAACGGATCCACACTCTGAGGGGAGCCCTTCGGATTTTCTCCACTCTGCAAGGCGCTGCTTAAACCATTTCTAGAGAACAGAGAATTGTACAAAGATGAATATTTTGAAGGAAATTAGAATGATGCACTTAACAACTTCTTTGCATTGCTATAACTTTCTATTCCATTGCAATCACACATAAGGTAAATTTTTCGGAAGTGCCTATGTGATTTAGGACCCTAAAGTCCCACCAAAAATCAACAGGAGTAAAGTCCCTAAGTCAGTTANGGTCTGCTTTGATACCAGGTGTGCAGCAGTCCTGTGCTCCCAGTTAGTGTAGACATCAGAGAGTGGGGAAAGGAACGTGGGTCACTGGACTGAATCTTTTACATATAAAATAGGTATGAAAGCTCCCTAGGGCAGGGACTGTAGCCCTAATCCTGCATGGGCAAAGTACCTGCAGGCAGCTTTGTGCACGATGGGAGTTGATGTTTGCACATCTCCAAGCACACAAATAGGGCTTGGTTGGTGGTAGCGAGTACAAGTGTATGTGCATATTGAAGGCTTTGATCACAATGCACTTTAATATAAGTGTGGAAATTATCTTCACTATAGGACTAAATTCTGTCTTTTTGCTGCAGATTTTGCAGGACAGATAATCTAAGTCACATTTTTAACGCTGGCATTTTTGATTTTCGAATTCACAGAAGTAAGTATTGCCTAAATGGCCAGAATATGATTGGCACTGCATGAACAGCAATGCTGGGAAACCTGGAGTAGTGAAACTACCCTCGTCCTCCAATCCAATGGTAGAACCAACATATGCTTTACATGACAAGGGTGGTAATCAAAGAGGAAACTCTTTCAAAGTGCACAAGGAAGAAGCAGAATGGCTCTCTGCAGGTACAGTTTGGTTAAAAATGTAGATCCCTGTGGTACAGGTAGGCTATGTTCTAGGTTCTGCACCTTTAAGAGGAAAGTGAACTCCCTAGCCTGTCTGGAGGGGCGTGCCTGTGAGTTAGCCCAAGATGGCAGCTAGTAGAGAGTGAGTCACACACACTGTGCTCTCCACAGGAGACTGCATATTGTTTTTTCTTTGCTTCTTATTTCCCTTAATCTAAAATAGTCATCCCCAGTGGATGCCTACTATACAATGTTACAGCTCTGCTGTATTCCCTTAGTGTTTGCCTTTGCCACCTTTTAACACTTACATAATAAAATGTGAACTGTCAATAAAAAGCCAGCAGCTGAAATAAGTCATCCATATGGACAGTCCAATGTTGCTCTTTGTCTGTGAATAAGTACAGCACTCCTATGCCTGTGATCTGCTGTTTTGCTGTTAGCAGTTATTTTTGGAGCTATTGTGGTCACTAGAAACACCAGTGCCACAACACTTTTCCTAAGAGCATTGTAGCATCATTAACAGGGATATCTTGGCCCAACTTCAGCCTGGTAACTAGCTACTTAAACTTCTCCCTGTCAGTTCAATTAGATGGACTGTTTGACATGTCCTGTCCTAAACAGTTGAGCAGTTACCACTTTGCACTTCAGCAGTAGTCTCTCTGGTGTCTGACTAGTGACTGCAGGGCACTGCAGATGGAAAACACGGATATTAATAGTATTAGACACAGTACATGTGCTATATAACTAAAACCTCAGTCTTGATTTATTACATAAACATCCCTTTTTGCAAACATCCTCAGCTCTGTAGGAGTATTTCAGGTTCAGGAGCAGACAAGCTTGTCTATGAAGGTCAAATTTTAATGTGCAGTAATTTTCACAAGAGAGACATGGGTTCTGTGCGCCCTTTGCCCTGTGTGATGTTTGATCGTTACTTTGTAAAGAAAGAAGAAGTGAAACTTCAGAGCCATAGCACATCTCTAACAAACTAACACAGCAGCACCTCTGCCCATCGTCTGATGTCACCGTTTAACCAGGGAAATAAGTCTCTTAAGGGGATACTCCAGTGAGGAGCATGGATTCTCTCTTGTAGCTTGTTTTAATCAGGAGATCAGCACGAAGAGGCTTGTGTGTGACTGATTCCCACCCCACCCCCCACCCCACCTGGAAGGGTGCTATGAACAAAGGAATTAATATTACACTAGCGCCAGTTACGCAGGCCAGGCCAGAGACTGGTCTCACTATGTTTACACCATTGTGACTCCATTGACTGCAATGGTACTTCTGAGTTACATAGTGTGAGATCTGAACTGGGCCCTTTCCATTCCACTTCCCCCGAGCTCAGAGACAGCCTGCAGCACGTGGCGAAATGGTTTTCCTGGGGTGGCTTTCTCTTTAGCTGCAACTTTGGCAATTTTCAAAAAGAAAACTATCAAATTGCCCAGTGGGTGCTTCGCTGTTCCACCCTCCTGGGTCTGCTCATTGTGCTTGGTCTCTGTGCTATCTGGGGATCAGCTGGCCCCCTTCGCTGTACTGGCCTCCCAAGACCTTAAGAAGAGAAGTAACAATCATAGTCTTGCTTTTCAGCCTGTAGGAGAACTAATGTAGTATGATTGGGTGTATCTAGGTGTGTGTGTGAAACACTTACTGGGGGAAGCTGTCTAACAGCTGACGTTTGTCTTTCATTGTGTAAGTGGCTAGGTCTGCAGTCACTTATCTCTGGTGAGTGAGTCTCATCCAGGCCTAGCTGCTGGGGATGATCTGTTTCCTGGCCTCATGCGCTTGCCTCCTATTGGCCAGCAGTTTCTGCGCTCCGGTAGGATGTAGCTGTGGTGCAGAGCAGAACACCAGGACTGTGTGTTCTCAGTGACCCGTGCTGCTGTGTTGTGTGTATGTGTATGGACTGGAACGTTCTCAGGGCTGGTGGCGCCAGCCCTAGATAGAATGAGCTGCATCAATTCAGCCTTGAGCTGGCCATAAAGGCATGGATCACCGTGGGCAGATCTATGCCCAACAGCATGGGGCACCATCTTCTGGCCAGCCACGGAGGGAAGGGAGTATAGTGGGGTGTCCTGGCTGTATGGGCATTCAAGTGCACAGAACAGGCCAAGGGTACCGCTTGCCCCTGGCCTGATCTAACAAGGTGAGGGCAGGGCCCCAAGGAGGCAAGGAATGGAAAGGAGGAAGCAAGCTCTTCAGATGCTGGACTTTTCCACTGATCTGATCTGAATGTGGGAGAGCTAGTGTCTTCTCATGCAGCCCTAAGGCCTGGAGAAGAGTATGGCAGCTGTCTTGGGAAGTAGTAAGGCCCTGCTCTCCCCCTGCCCCTATATATTCACAGGTCTTCTCCAGAGAAGAATGAAAACAAACACATTTGTAATTCCCAGGGGAGGAGGACGAGGTACTCAGCCCACGCTGAGCGTGTTAGTAGGTTACACCCAGAGCTGTATGCATGTCCTTGTGTCTCTGGGTATTGGAATGAACTCAGGCTGCAGTGTGCCTGGGGGAAGCTCCTGACTCTACGGACTGTCCTGACCAGTGCTGGCTCCGCAGTGCGAAGGAGCTGGGCTGGCACAGAGTTAGCCTGTCTGCCCTGCTCAGCCCTGGGAGCTAGCTCTGGTCCCAAATAAGGGAAGATCGTACTGGAACCAACCACAGGCCTCTGACCTCGGGTCAAGGCTGGCTGTGGTGGGCCATGTCATGCTGCTAATGGTGTGACATTCTGCGGGAGGAAACGTCTCTCTGTCCTCAGCAGGGAAGCTCCGGCCATGCGCATTGCCAACCAAATGCTTCCGGGGAAGGTGTAAAGTGCAACTAGCTGCCTGTGCAATGCGATCCCCGAGAGAGGGGATGGTTCCTGACCCTGGAGCCCCGTGATGGATGGCTAACCCTGTAATGCCAGCCCTGCCAGGCACTGCAGCTGCTGTTCTTCTTGCTGGCCCTCTTTGCCTTGCTGCTATCCAGCCCAAGCTACTCCCACAGGCTAATGAAATGCTGCATCAAAATTTATTCCCATGGTTCCTTTTAAACCAGTTGCTTTTTTAATGTCCCTGGTGCCCTTTCCAGCTGCTGCGTGTGGCTGGCTAAAGAGCAACACATCAAGGGGCCTTTAAGGCCCAGCCCTGCACTGGGGGGCAGCACTGAGCTGCATGGCACTAGGCTGTGCCTAGGAATCATAATACGTCCTGCCCTGCCTGAGTGCTGGGGGCTGTGCACTGCACCGTCCCTAAGGAGAATGCCGCATGCTCTTCCCGGTGCACCCAGCTAGCCTGTGCTGACCGGGGGCCCCTGACGCCATCTCCTCCCTTCCCTCTGGAGGGGTGCTTGGGAGCACAAGCAGGAGGGGTGGGTTGGAGGCTTTTTGTGTGTTCCCCTCCCGCCAGCGCCTCACTTTGGCCTTAATCCATATAATAAAATGCCAGGATTGTCTCTGCCTGTGTCACGCTGAAGCCTCAAATGTCTGAGCCAGCGAGAAGCGATGGAAGCAGCTACAAGCATGGCTGAGAGCTTTTTGTTCAGAATATCACCAGGTTCAATCAGCCCTGGGATTTGCGGCCTGCTGCTGTGCAGTCTGTAAGTTCTGACTTTATGCGTGACCCCTGGGCGCCAGCACGACCTTTCAGCTCCGCACTAACTTTACAATGACGAGCTCCAAACCCTTCCATGCGCCGGGCCTCGCACCCAAACACACGTGGCTCATACGTAGGAGAGGTGGAATAAAGCAGTGATGCCGCGAGTGAGTGTGTGTCTGTGTGAGTCTGTCCCAAGCAGTTCCCCAAGAACAATCTATGGCCTGGAGTCTCTCAGCCATGAGCGTGCTGTGTGTGTGGACAATCCCGCATACACAGCACCCCAGGGACAGTCTGGCCCACCCCTCAGTCCTGACCCTGAGGTGCAGCTCTAGCTGTTTTGCCGCCCCAAGCACGGCAGGCAGGCTGACTTTGGCGGTGCGCCTGCGGGAGGTCCCCGGTCCCATGGCTTCGGCGTACCCACCGCCGAATTGCCGCCGAATCCGCGGGACCGGCGGACCTCCCGCAGGCGCGCCGCCGAAGGCAGCCTGACTGCTCCTGCCTCCTATTGAAGAGCTTCCAGGATTTCTTTGACCCCTTTTAGTTCACAGAGAATTCAGCTGATGCTACTGATCTGATCTAAAGGGACAGGACCGAGGACACAGAGAGTTAAAGGGACACAAAGCAGCCAGCTGGGGGTGGGGTGGCAAGACTGAGAGTAGGTGGAAAAAGGAGAGAACAGCCAGCGGGAAAGGGGCCATTGTTAAGGTGCTGTAAATGGCCTGGCCTGCATTGTACGAGCAGAGAACCCAGCACTAGAGAAGCCCCAGCCTGGAGGGGAAGTGACAGCTATTCAGCCTCCCCAGGAGAGCGAGCAGGAACAGGGAGAGAAAGAAACGTGTGAAAGGAAGAGAGAGAGAGAGAGAAGGGGCAGGCCAGGCAGGCTGATCGGGAGGGACGGAGCCCTGGGGTAGCAAGGGCAGGTGCTGGTGAAGTTCTGGGGGACCAGGGCTGGGGAGGCAAATTGAGGCTATGGGATGGAGTAGGGGAGCACTTATGGGGATATGGGGTGTGGGATGGGAGCAGGGTCATGGGTGTGTGTTGAGCATAGGGTGTATGGGGCTGTGACGTGGGGCGAGGAGTGGCGGGGTGGGAGTGTGGTGTGAGATGCACAGCATAGTTATGGGGGAGAGCGGTGAGATTATGGGGCTGTGCGCTGGAGAGCAGGGTTATGGCAGTGTGATGCAGCTGTAGGAAGCTGTGTTGTGAGATGAGGAGCAGGATTATGGGGTGTGGTGTGGAGTGGGTCAAGGTTGTAGGGTTATGGGGAAAGGAGGGAGTTATGGGGTGTGGAGTGCGTCAGGGCTGTAGGGTTATGGGGCGAGGAGTGAGTTATGGGGTGTGCTGTGGAGTGAGTCGGGGCTGTAGGGTTATGGGGCGAGGAGGGAGTTTTGGGGTGTGGTGTGGAGTGAGTCAGGGCTGTAGGGTTATGGGGCGAGGAGTGGGGTTATGGGGTGTGGTGTGGAGTGAGTCGGGTTTGTAGGGTTATGGGGTGAGGAGTGGGTTTTGGGGTGTGGTGTGGAGTGGGTCGGGCCTGTAGGGTTATGGGGCGAGGAGTGGGTTATGGGGTGTGGTGTGGAGTGTGTCAGGGCTGTAGGGTTATGGGGCGAGGAGGGAGTTTTGGGGTGGGGTGTGGAGTGAGTCGGGCCTGTAGGGTTATGGGGTGAGGAGGGAGTTATGGGGTGGGGTGTGGAGTGGGTCGGGGCTGTAGGGTTATGGGGCGAGGAGTGGAGTTATGGGGTGTGGTGTGGAGTGCATCAGGGCTGTAGGGTTATGGGGTGAGGAGTGGGGTTATGGGGTGTGGTGTGGAGTGCGTCAGGGCTGTAGGGTTATGGGGTGAGGAG
>QXTE01000787.1:48880-96509 GCA_003942145.1 Platysternon megacephalum
TGGGGTGTGGTGTGGAGTGGGTCGGGTTTGTAGGGTTATGGGGTGAGGAGTAGGTTTATGGGGTGTGGTGTGGAGTGGGTCGGGGCTGTAGGGTTATGGGGCGAGGAGGGAGTTTTGGGGTGTGGTGTGGAGTGGGTCGGGTTTGTAGGGTTATGGGGCGAGGAGGGAGTTTTGGGGTGGGGTGTGGAGTGGGTCTGGTTTGTAGGGTTACGGGGCGAGGAGTGGGGTTATGGGGTGTGGTGTGGAGTGGGTCGGGGTTGTAGGGTTATGGGGCGAGGAGGGAGTTTTGGGGTGGGGGGTGGAGTGGGTCAGGGCTGTAGGGTTATGGGGTGAGGAGTGGGGTTATGGGGTGTGGTGTGGAGTGCGTCAGGGCTGTAGGGTTATGGGGTGAGGAATAGGTTTATGGGGTGTGGTGTGGAGTGGGTCGTGGCTGTAGGGTTATGGGGCGAGGAGTGGGGTTATGAGGTGTGGTGTGGAGTGGGCCGGGTTTGTAGGGTTATGGGGAAAGGAGGGAGTTATGGGCTGTGGAGTGGGTCAGGGCTGTAGGGTTATGGGGTGAGGAATAGGTTTATGGGGTGTGGTGTGGAGTGGGTCGGGGCTGTAGGGTTAGGTGGTGAGGAGTGGGTTATGGGGTGTGGTGTGGAGTGCGTCGGGGCTGTAGGGTTATGGGGTGAGGAGTGGGGTTATGGGGTGGGGTGTGGAGTGGGTCGGGTTTGTAGGGTTATGGGGGGAGGAGGGAGTTTTGGGGTGGGGTGTGGAGTGGGTCGGGGCTGTAGGGTTATGGGGCGAGAAGGGAGTTATGGGGTGTGGTGTGGGGTGAGTCGGGGCTGTAGGGTTATGGGGCGAGGAGGGAGTTTTGGGGTGGGGGGTGGAGTGGGTCAGGGCTGTAGGGTTATGGGGTGAGGAATAGGTTTATGGGGTGTGGTGTGGAGTGGGTCGGGGCTGTAGGGTTATGGGGTGAGGAGGGAGTTATGGGGTGTGGTGTGGAGTGGGTCGGGGCTGTAGGGTTATGGGGTGGGTCGGACCTGTAGGGTTACAGGGCGAGGAGTCGGGTTATGGGGTGTGGTGTGGAGTGCGTCAGGGCTGTAGGGTTATGGGGTGAGGAGTGGGGTTATGGGGTGTGGTGTGGAGTGGGTCGGGTTTGTAGGGTTATGGGGTGAGGAGGGAGTTATGGGGTGTGGTGTGGAGTGGGTAGGGTTTGTAGGGTTATGGGGTGAGGAGGGAGTTTTGGGGTGTGGTGTGGAGTGCGTCAGGGCTGTAGGGTTATGGGGCGAGGAGGGAGTTATGGGGTGTGGTGTGGAGTGAGTCGGGGTTGTAGGGTTATGGGGTGAGGAGGGAGTTATGGGGTGTGGGGTGGAGTGAGTCGGGGCTGTAGGGTTATGGGGTGAGGAGGGAGTTTTGGGGTGGGGTGTGGAGTGGGTCGGGGCTGTAGGGTTATGGGGCGAGGAGTGAGTTATGGGGTGTGGTGTGGAGTGCGTCGGGGCTGTAGGGTTATGGGGCGAGGAGGGAGTTTTGGGGTGTGGTGTGGAGTGAGTCGGGGTTGTAGGGTTATGGGGTGAGGAGGGAGTTATGGGGTGTGGTGTGGAGTGAGTCGGGGCTGTAGGGTTATGGGGTGAGGAGGGAGTTATGGGGTGTGGTGTGGGTGGGTTGGGGCTGTAGGGTTACGGGGTGAGGAGTGGGTTATGGGGTGTGGTGTGGAGTGCGTCGGGGCTGTGTGGGGAGATGGGTTTCTGGGCCGAGGAGCAGAGCTGTGGGCACTGGGGCACTCACCAGGGTCTCCTCTTCGGACAGCCCCGCCTCGGCTGCGATGAGGCAGAGGGTAGTGGGGTCTGGGTGCTTGTTGACCTTGCTGAAGTTATACTCCAGGATCTCCAGCTGCTCGTCCGTGGGGCCCATTGGCTGCTCGGTGGCCATTTCCTCTCACACAGGGCGCTGGCGAGGGGCTGAGGAGAGGGACCTGGGGAGAAGAGGGTTCTTCCTGAGCCCAGAGCAGAGAGTGGAGCTGTGTCCCCTCCTGCCCTGTGCTGCTGCTGCTCAGCTCAGCCCTTGACACACAGCTCCAGCCTGTACCCCCCAGAGCGGGCGTGTTAGCAGGGCACCGCCACCGCGCAGCACGTGCAGCGCCTGGTCTCTGGGCCCGGCGGGGCCTGTGTGCGCTGGGACTGCGGCACTGTCAAACACCAGGGGAGTCTCATGCTGGGGCCGTCCCAAACCAGGCTAATCTGAATGAGTGAGATTTAGTGCGCTGGGTCATTGGGCCCCCCCCCCGCAAAGCCCTTCGTCGTAGGCAGGGGAGAAACAGCCGCCAAAGATACCTGACTGGAGTAACCCCCCTCCCGATGCACAGGCCCAGTGGGCTAGTTAATACGAGGCAATCCGCACCCGGGCAATGCTCAGTCTGCTACTTGGAAACCATTCAGAGGCTCCATAGCATTGTATACCCTGTTCCCACTTGGGTTTGAGCAGAGCCCCTTCACGGGTAACACCAGGAGCTGCTTCCCTGTGAGCAAAAGCAGTCGTCCTTCCGCTGGGAGCTGGCACAGACCCTTCACCGCGTGATAGAGGGGACAGAATATTGGGCCTGTCTGATTACAACTGCTCAGCCCAGAGATTAGCCGAAAGGCATGATTGGAATTGTTTAGGGGGATCTGGAACAGAGGAAATGGGGGGAGAGTGTTAGCTAGTTCACATCAATGTGTATCTACTTGAGATGTAATAGCCTGTGGAGCAGAAAACACCACCTCTTTCCATGCTGATTCTGTGCTCTGCTGGGCAAAGCTATTTTGCCATGTTTACAGTTCCAGCAGACTCCTGCGGGGCTGATTCCTGTTCACAACTTTAGGCATTGGCATCGCTCCTTGGGGATGTGCATTCCTCTGGGAAGAGAGGCTGCTAGTTATAGCACTGGGAGAGCCAGTCCTCTGGATCCTGTAGTGCCCTGCAAGCCCTGGTAACAAATTAGTGCATTAAGGGTAACTGCTAAGGGGGAAAAAATGCATTGTGCTTTTGTATTGTTTCTCCCTGATGTTGAAAGAATGTCTGAAAGGTTTTTTTATGGCATGTTTTTTTCCTTGGGTGTATCAGCGATAGAAGGGCTTCCCTGCATGGCCGGACTCCTTATAGAACCGCTGCATTGGAGTGTGAGCTCTTGGCCGTGATTAGAGCAGCGTGGGAAATGATTTCCCTTCCCCGGAGAACTGTCCATAGTTCAAAACATTTCTGTCTCAAAATTGGCAGAAAAGTCAAAATGTCAAAAATTTTCATGAACTGAAAAATCTGCATTTTGTTTCGGATTGGGTCAATTGAAATGTTTCATTTTGATTTTGACCTTTCTCTGAAAACCTTTTTTTTGTTTAACTATAAATTAAGTTAAAAGTTGAACCAAAGTCATTTTAAACTGAAAATGGGATTTTTCATTTTGAAAATGTCAAAACGGGACATTTTTGACAATTGTGATTTTTCTCCCAACTTTTTTTGAAAGGGGAAATGTGTCAAACTTGCCCCTTTCCCAGTAGACATTTGGGTTTTGACAAACTGGCATTTTTCCAACAAAAAAAGTTATGTGAAAAATTCCCACCCAACTCTACGTGGGACATGATAATGGCAGGACACGTTTTGCTACCTCTGGGTGTGCACAAGGAGGGGACAGAGGAAAGCAAACAGGGAAGGGGGCTCTGTCGCTGTGTGGAGGGGTGAGAGGGACAGGACGGGGGTGGGGGATGTGAAGCCTGTATATGAGTTCCCCTGGGGGAGCTGGCGTACGTGTGTGTGACTGGAGCTGAGGGTGACCAGAGAGCAAGTGTGAAAAATCAGGACAGGGGTGTGGGTAACAGGCGCCTATAAAAGGCAAAGCCCCAAACATCAGGACTGTCCTTATAAACACAGGCCAGCTGGTCACCCTACTGACGCTGGGGCCAGGGGGAGGTGTCTGCATGAGTGGGTGGATTTTTGGGAGGAGGCAGTGTGAGATTTTGGGGTGGGGGTCTGGAGAGATGGTGAAGGTGGGGGCAGCACAGAGAGGTTGGAAAGGGGCACATAAGAGCAGGAAGGAGCACAGAGAATCTACACATGGGGATGGAGGCTTAGCCCGTTTTCTTGAATAGAAAATGTAGGCACAAAAGGATTCACTAACTAGCCATGCTTGAAGCAGGGCTGGGATGCAATGGGTCCAGCTGTCTCCCACCGTGTCCATGTTGAACAGTCCCCTCGTGCCCCCATTCCATTATTTCTCCTGCAGGACCACCTTGGCGTGTCCCAGTCCTGATTTTGGTCACTGCGCATGCCGGGCCCAACACCTCCTGGTCTTTCCCAGCCTCTTCCCCCACCCCCTGTTTATTAGCATTGGTAATGGTGTATGGCCAACATACAGACCTGTCCTGCAAAGATTTAAGAATATGAGGAATTTTCCTCACACGAGTAAAGCTCCATTGGACTCAATTATTCACATGCTTAAGTCTTTGCAGATGCAGATCTTTAGCTTGCAAACCCCTTAGCACAGGGATGCTCCAGTATTTAGTTTTTGGTCTGTTAAGTGTCATGTTCTCCTATGTCACTTCAACAAATGAGAAGGCCGGGGCAGATTCTACTGTCAGTCAAAGCAGTGCATCTCCCCACGC
The DNA here is from genome assembly GCA_003942145.1 of Platysternon megacephalum. NCBI lineage: Eukaryota > Metazoa > Chordata > Testudines > Platysternidae > Platysternon > Platysternon megacephalum. The sequence continues at coordinate 53,497 of QXTE01000787.1, forward strand.
AGCCCAGGGCCCCATGGTTTGTTCTCAGTGATCCCCACAAGTGCTTTATGGTTCTACTGGACAGCTCCCGCTGGGCTCTGAGGGGGATGAACATCCATTCCCAAAGAGCCCAACCTGGACAGAAAGAATGCAGTCCTCCAGGAAAGCATCAACTCAAGTGCAAGATTTTCCACACCTGAGATCACCTTGGGGAAACGTTACCCAGTGAGCTTCCAAGGCAATACATTTGCTTGGCGCGTAAACGACTCTGACACAACTTTTGAACTACTGTGTGACGGGTTGGATCACAGAAACCCCCTTGGGAGCTGCCAGCTGATGTGCAAAGGCTACCTCTGTTTCTGTTCTCCCTGCCAGCTCAGTGGCTCCAGCACCCTGTCTTGGTGAAGCCAGACACACCCGTCTGCTCCAGACACAGACCCAGGGTCTGAATCACCTGTCCCAAAGCTGCAGGTTTACCTGAAAACAGCTCACAGAAGTGTGCTTGCCCTTAGCACTCAGATGCCCAATTCCCAATGGGGTCTAAACCCAAATAAATCCGTTTTACCCTGTATAAAGCTTATACAGGGTAAACTCATAAATTGTTCGCCCTCTATAACACTGATAGAGAGATATGCACAGCTGTTTGCTCCCCCAGGTATTAATACATACTCTGAGTTAATTAATAAGTAGAAAGTGATTTTATTAAATACAGAAAGTAGGATTTAAGTGATTCCAAGTAGTAACAGACAGAACAAAGTAAGTTACCCAGCAAAATAAAATAAAATACGCAAATCTATGTCTAATTGCACTAAATACAGATAAGATCCTCACCAGTTCCAAAATGTTCCCTTTTACAGGCTAATCCTCTTTTAGCCTGGGTCCAGCAGTTACTCACACCCCCTGTAGTTACTGTCCTTGTTTCAGTTTCCTTCAAGTATCCTGGGGGGGTGGAGAGGCTTCTTCTTTAGCCAGCTGAAGACAAAATGGAGGGGTCTCCCACGGGTTTAAATAGACTGTCTCTTGTGGGTGGGGACCCCCTCCTCACCCTCTGTAGAATCCAGTTACAAAATGGAGATTCGGAATCACATGGGCAGGTCACATGCCCATGCATGACTCAGTATTTGCAGGTAGCAGCCATTACCCACATGGTATCTTGCATGTCTCCAGGAAGACTTCTTATGTGGATTGGAGCATTCCAAGATGCATTGTTCCCCGATCGGGTACTTAACCTAGTGAATTCCTTCCTAAAGAGGCTGACCAAATGCCTCACAAACCTTACCTAGAGATCAAGCAAGTATACAATCAATATTCTTAACCTCAAGTACAAAATGATATATGTGTACAAAAGGGATGAATAGATATAGTAGACCATAACCTTTACAGAGATATGTACCTGGCACAGGCAGCACAAAACATATTCCAGTTATGTCATATTCCCACAAAGCCTTATGGGAGGTACCGTCACATACTGATTGTGGAAATATTTCTTGTATGTGCTAAGCCTGAGTTTCCCATGCCCATCTTCAGTTTCATTGCTAGGGGCTTTCTGTAGTATCTTGACACACTCCTCATTCTAAGGCTGAGCAGGTCACACTATTTCACATGGTTGTGACACGTGTTCATACCCTGTTAGAGAACTGCAAAACAAATGTTTGTTTGCTAGCTTTTAGACACCAAGAGGACAGAGCTGCATAAACTCTAATCTTAACAGCTCCAAAAGCATTCCTGTGTTCTCCCAGGTTACCGTTCTGTTCGTAGGCCCTAGTGCATTTCTAGTACACAGAGTTGGGGGAAATATTTCATGCAAAACCTTTGTTTGCCCCCCCCCAAAAAATGCAGATTCGGGTCAGCCAAAACAATTTGTGAATTCAGCAAATTGTTTTGGTTGAATTTTTTTTCCCTTGGAAAGGTTGAAACAGTTTGTTTCAGCAGTTTTGAAATGAAATGTTTTGACTTTTCATTCAGAAAGGCAGTTTGTATTGGGATGTCCCTTGGTCACTGGGCAGGAGACCTGCAAAGCGCTGACCTCTGCTACCACTCAGCAGAGGGGCAAAAACCTAATTTGTGCATCAATCTCCAAGCTGTTTCACAGGCAGAGGATGCAAAGGCCGCCTGAGGCACAGCGCTGTGGAAATGTGTCCTGGCAATGTGCTGTCACCCAAAGCAGTGCAGGCAGAGTTGTGTGACGTATTAGTATTGCTCTCCAAGTCACCACAGAGAACTGCAGTAAAGGAGTCAGAGCCTGGCACATCCCTCCGGAGCCCCTGGCCTATACAACTGCACCTGCCTTCACATCCATCCTCAAAAGCCACATCTTCCCTTGGGCCTTACCCTGCCCCAGCTGTCGTCTAGGGCATTGCCCCCAAATGTCCAATCAAACATAATGTCTAGCTACCCTGATTTCTACCCTGGTTCAGTCCAGCTCTATGGCTATAGCTGGACCCTATATATAGAAGCCGCATTGTAGCCGGTATTGGCCTCCGGGAGCTATCCCAGAGTGCTCCATTGTGACCGCTCTGGACAGCACTTTCAACTCAGATGCACTAGCCAGGAACACAGCAAAATCCCCGGGAACTTTTGAATTTGTTTTCCTGTTTGGCCAGCGTGGCGAGCTGATCAGCACAGGTGACCATGCAGTCCCAGAATCGCAAAAGAGCTCCAGCATGGACCAAACGGGAGGTACTGGATCTGATCGCTGTTTGGGGAGAGGAATCCGTGCTATCAGAACTCTGTTCCAAAATACGAAATGCTAAAATATTTGTAAAAATCTCCAAGGGCATGATGGACAGAGGCTACAACAGGGACCCGCAGCAGTGCCGCGTGAAAATTAAGGAGCTCAGACAAACCTACCAAAAACCCAAAGAGGCAAACGGCCGCTCCAGGTCAGAGCCCCAGACATGCCGCTTCTGTGATGAGCTGTGAGCAATTCTGGGGGGGGGCCCTACCCCTACCCCACCCTTGTTCATGGACACCTGCAAGGGGGGAGTCTCATGCAACAGGGATGAGGATTTTGGGGACGAGGAAGATGAGGAGGTGGAGGAGGAGGATAGCACACAGCACGCAAGCAGAGAAACCATTCTCCCCGACAGCCAGGAACTGTTTATCACCCTGGAGCCAATACCCTCCCAACCCACCCAAGGTGGGCTCACGGACCATGAAGCCGGAGAAGACACCTCTGGTGAGTGTACCTTTGTAAATATAATGCATGGTTTAAAAGCAGGCGTGTTTAATGATTAATTTGCCCTGAAGACTTGGGATGCATTCGCGGCCAGTACAGCCCCTCCTTTTAAATGGTCAACCCAACGGGTGTTTGGTATGGGAAAGGAGAGCGCTGCTGTTGAAACCATTCCCACATGTTATGAAGGTTGAAGAAGCCGAAAGACTGTGGCTTACCATGGCTGCCTGCAAGCCGAATTCTGTTGCCCGGCCCTGCGTGTGTGATCTCTCACACCAAACCGGCAGGCCCTCAATATAAGAGGCAAAATACGACCTTGTACTGAAAGCACCTGTGCTATGTAATGTTAACAGCTTGGTTCACCATGAAAGAATCTACCCATTGTTCTCTAAAATGTGTCTTTTTAAATACTACTCTCCCTTTTTTTCCTCCCGCAGCTGCAAATGTTTCAACGCTCCCCCTATCATCTCCATCCCAGAGGCTAGCGCAGATAAGAAGGCGAGAAAACCGCACTCACGATGAAATGTTCTCTGAGTTCATGCAGTCTTCCCGCACTGAAAGAGCTCAGCAGAATGTGTGGAGGCAAACAATGTCAGAGTCCAGGAAAGCAGAAAATGAACGCGAGGACAGGAGGGACGAGCGAGATGAGAGGTGGCGGGAGTGCGATGAGAGGAGGAAGGATGCAATGCTGAGGCTACTGGGGGATCAAACTGATATGCTCCGGCATCTGGTGGAGCTGCAGGAAAGGCAGCAGGAGCACAGACCGTCACTGCTGCCCCTGTGTAACCGCCTGCCCTCCTCCCCAAGTTCCATGGCCTCCTCACCCAGACGCCCAAGAACGTGGGGGCGGGGGCTCCGGGCACCCAACCACTCCACCCCAGAGGATTGCCCAAGCAACAGAAGGCTGGCATTCAATAAGTTTTGAAGTGCAGTGTGACCTTGTCCTTCCCTCCTCCCCTCCTCCACCACCCCACCCGGTGCTTCCCTCCTCCCCCACCCGTCCCGGGCTACCTTGGCAGTTATCCCCCTATTTGTGTGATGAATTAAAAAAGAATGCATGAATTTGAAACAATAATGACTTTATTGCCTCTGCAAGCGTTGATCGAAGGGGGGAGGGCGATTGGCTTACAGGGAAGTAGAGTGAACCAAGGGGGCAGGTTTTCATCAAGGAGAACAAACAGAGCTGTCACACCGTAGCCTGGCCAGTCATGAAACTGGTTCTCAAAGCTTCTCTGATGCGCAGCGTGCCCTGCTATGCTCTTCTAACCGCCCTGGTGTCTGGCTGCGCGTAATCAGTGGCCAGGTGATTTGCCTCAACCTCCCACCCCGCCATAAACGTCTCCCCCTTACTCTCACAGATATTGTGGAGCACACAGCAAGTGGCAATAACAATTGGAATATTGGTTTCGCTGAGATCTGAGCGAGTCAGTAAACTGCGCCAGCGCGCTTTTAAACTGGATGTTCTACCACCATTCTGCACTTGCTCAGCCTATAGTTGAACTGCTCCTGACTACTGTCCAGGCTGCCTGTGTATGGCTTCATGAGCCATGGCATTAAGGGGTAGGCTGGGTCCCCAAGGATAACGATAGGCATTTCAACATCCCCAACAGTTATTTTCTGGTCTGGGAAGTAAGTCCCTTCCTGCAGCTGTTCAAACAGACCAGAGTTCCTGAAGACACGACCATTGATGTTGGTGAAACGTCCCTTGTGATCCACCAGTGCTTGCAGCACCATTGAAAAGTATCCCTTGCGGTTTATGTACTGGCTGCCTTGGTGCTCCAGTCCCAAGATAGGGATATGGGTTCCGTATATCGCTCCACCACAGTTAGGGAATCCCATTGCAGCAAAGCCATCCACTATGACCTGCACATTTCCCAGAGTCACTACCCTTGATAGCAGCAGCTCAGTGATTGCATTGGCTACTTGGATCACAGCAGCCCCCACAGTAGATTTGCTCACTCCAAATTGATTCCCGACTGACCAGTAGCTATCTGGCGTTGAAAGCTTCCAGAGGGCTATCGCCACTCGCGTCTCAATTGTGAGGGCTGCTCTCATCTTGGTATTCTTGTGCTTCAGGGCAGGGGAAAGAAAGTCACAAAGTTCCATGAAAGTGCCCTTACGCATGCGAAAGTTTCGCATCCACTGGGAATCATCCCAGACCTGCAACACTATGCGGTCCCACCAGTCTGTGCTTGTTTCCCGGGCCCAGAATCAGTGTTCCACGGCATGAACCTGCCCCATTACCACCATGATGTCCAAATTGCCAGGGCCCGTGCTTTGAGAGAAGTCTGTGTCCATGTTGCAGGTTCTGGTTCTGCACACACTGCAGGATAATGTGCGAGGTGTTTACAATGCTCACAACAGCAGCGGTGAGCTGAGCGGGCTCCATGCTTGCCATGGTATGGCGTCTGCAGGAGAGCAGAGGTGCAGCGGAAGCGGTGGATGACGACGAATGCCACGAGAATAGATATTTATACCGAACAATGAGAGGACCTGCGAGGTGGATTCATGGCACCAGGAGAGCAGAGTTGCAGCGGAAGCGGTGGATGACTGAGTTCATTTACTCAATTGAGACTGAGCTCATTTACAACAGCAGGAGAGCACAGTTGCAGTGGAAGTGGTGGATGATGATGGTTTGCAGACCTACTGCACCATCTGCTGCCAGCAGCACCCAGGACACAACAGCAGCAGTGATGGTGAGCTGAGCTGAGCGGGCTGCACGCTTGCTGTGGTATGGCGTCTGCACGGGAAAAAGGCACGAAATGATTGTCTGCCGTTGCTTTCACGGAGGGAGAGGCGACTGACGACATGTACCCAAAANTCCTGACTGACCAGTAGCTATCTGGCGTTGAAAGCTTCCAGAGGGCTATCGCCACTCGCGTCTCAATTGTGAGGGCTGCTCTCATCTTGGTATTCTTGTGCTTCAGGGCAGGGGAAAGAAAGTCACAAAGTTCCATGAAAGTGCCCTTACGCATGCGAAAGTTTCGCATCCACTGGGAATCATCCCAGACCTGCAACACTATGCAGTCCCACCAGTCTGTGCTTGTTTCCCGGGCCCAGAATCAGTGTTCCACGGCATGAACCTGCCCCATTACCACCATGATGTCCAAATTGCCCGGGCCCGTGCTTTGAGAGAAGTCTGCGTCCATGTTGCAGGTTCTGGTTCTGCAGACACTGGAGGATAAAGTGCGAGGTGTTTACAATGCTCACAACAGCAGCGGTGCGCTGAGCGGGCTCCATGCTTGCCATGGTATGGCGTCTGCACGGGAAAAAGGCACGAAATGATTGTCTGCCTTTGCTTTCACGGAGGGAGAGGCGACTGACGACATGTACCCAAAACCACCCGCGACACTGTTTTTGCCCCATCAGGCATTGGAAGCTCAACCCACAATTCCAATGGGCGGCAGAGACTGCGGGAACTGTGGGATAGCTACCCACAGTGCACAGCTCCGTGAGTCGATGTTAGCCGCGGTATTGAGGACGCACTCTGCCGACTTAATGCGCTTAGTGGAGACACACATGATCGACTGTATAAAATCACTTTCTAAAGATCGACTTCTATAAATTCGACCTAATTTCGTAGTGTAGACACCCTGAGAAAGCAGGACGATCAGCGAGTTATCTTAAGTGCCTAAACACAAATGCAAGAAGCCTGGGAAACAAGCAGGGAGAACTGGAAGTCCTGGCACAGTCAAGGAACTATGATGTCATTGGAATAACAGAGACTTGGTGGGATAACTCACATGACTGGAGTACTGTCATGGATGGATATAAACTGTTCAGGAAGGACAGGCAGGGCAGAAAAGGTGGGGGAGTTGCATTGTATGTAAGAGAGGAGTATGACTGCTCAGAGCTCCGGTATGAAACTGCAGAAAAACCTGAGAGTCTCTGGATTAAGTTTAGAAGTGTGAACAACAAGGGTGATGTCGTGGTGGGAGTCTGCTATAGACCACCAGACCAGGGGGATGAGGTGGACGAGGCTTTCTTCCGGCAACTAGCACAAGTTACTAGATCGCAGGCCCTGGTTCTCATGGGAGACTTTAATCACCCTGATATCTGCTGGGAGAGCAATACAGCGGTGCACAGACAATCCAGGAAGTTTTTGGAAAGTGTAGGGGACAATTTCCTGGTGCAAGTGCTGGAGGAACCAACTAGGGGCAGAGCTCTTCTAGACCTGCTGCTCACAAACCGGGAAGAATTAGTAGGGGAAGCAAAAGTGGATGGGAACCTGGGAGGCAGTGACCATGAGATGGTNGTTACTAGATCACAGGCCCTGGTTCTCATGGGAGACTTCAATCATAGGTACTGACTCCGTGGGTGCTCTGGGGCTGGAGCACCCACAGGGAAAAATTGGTGGGTGCTCTGCACCCACCGGCAGCTCCCCGCCCCAGCTCACCTCCGTCTCCGCTCTGCCTCCTCTCCTGAGCGTGCCACCACGTCCTGCTTCTTCCCCATCCCAGCACTTGCGCCGCGAAACAGCTGTTTTGCGCGGCAAGCCTGGGAGGGAAGGGGGAGGAGGGGGAATGCAGCGCGCTTGGGGGAGGAGGCAGGGTTGGGGTGGGAATTTGAGGAGGGGTACAATAGGGGCAGGGAGGGGACTTTGGGGCAGAGGTGGAGTTGGAGCGGGGGTGGGGTCGCGAGCATCCACCGGCGCAGAAAAAAGTTTGCACCTTTGACTTCAATCACCCTGATATCTGCTGGGAGAGCAATACAGCGGTGCACAGACAATCCAGGAAGTTTTTGGAAAGTGTAGGGGACAATTTCCCGCTGCAAGTGCTGGAGGAACCAACTAGGGGCAGAGCGCTTCTCGACCTGCTGCTCACAAACCATGAAGAATTAGTAGGGGAAGCAAAAGTGGATGGGAACCTGGGAGGCAGTGACCATGAGATGGTCGAGTTCAGGATCCTGACACAAGGAACAAAGGAGAGCAGCAGAATACGGACCCCGGACTTCAGAAAAGCAGACTTTGACTCCCTCAGGGAACTGATGGGCAGGATCCCCTGGGAGAATAACATGAGGGGGAAAAGAGTCCAGGAGAGCTGGCGGTATTTTAAAGAATCCTTATTGAGTTTGCAGGAACAAACCATCCCGATGTGTAGAAAAAATAGTAAATATGGCAGGCGCCCAGCTTGGCTAAACAGTGAAATCCTTGCTGATCTTAAACGCAAAAAAGAAGCTTACAAGAAGTGGAAGATTGGACAAATGACCAGGGAGGAGTATAAAAATATTGCTCAGGCATGCAGGAGTGAAATCAGGAAGGACAAATCACACTTGGAGTTGCAGCTAGCAAGAGATGTTAAGAGTAACAAGAAGGGTTTCTTCAGGTATGTTAGCAACAAGAAGAAAGTCAAGGAAAGTGTGGGCCCCTTACTGAATGAGGGAGGCAACCTAGTGACAGAGGATGTGGAAAAAGCTAATGTACTCAATGCTTTTTTTGCCTCTGTCTTCACGAACAAGGTCAGCTCCCAGACTGCTGCACTGGGCAGCACAGTATGGGGAGAAGGTGACCAGCCCTCTGTGGAGAAAGAAGTGGTTCGGGACTATTTAGAAAAACTGGACGAGCACAAGTCCATGGGGCCGGATGCGCTGCATCCGAGGGTGCTAAAGGAGTTGGCGGATGTGATTGCAGAGCCATTGGCCATTATCTTTGAAAACTCATGGCGATCGGGGGAGGTCCCGGATGACTGGAAAAAGGCTAATGTAGTGCCCATCTTTAAAAAAGGGAAGAAGGAGGATCCGGGGAACTACAGGCCAGTCAGCCTCACCTCAGTCCCTGGAAAAATCATGGAGCAGGTCCTCAAGGAATCAATTCTGAAGCACTTAGAGGAGAGGAAAGTGATCAGGAACAGTCAGCATGGATTCACCAAGGGCAAGTCATGCCTGACTAACCTAATTGCCTTCTATGAGGAGATAACTGGGTCTGTGGATGAGGGGAAAGCAGTGGATGTGTTATTCCTTGACTTTAGCAAAGCTTTTGATACGGTCTCCCACAGTATTCTTGCCGGCAAGTTAAAGAAGTATGGGCTGGATGAATGGACTATAAGGTGGATAGAAAGCTGGCTAGATCGTCGGGCTCAACGGGTAGTGATCAACGGCTCCATGTCTAGTTGGCAGCCGGTTTCAAGCGGAGTGCCCCAAGGGTCGGTCCTGGGGCCGGTTTTGTTCAATATCTTCATTAATGATCTGGAGGATGGCGTGGACTGCACTCTCAGCAAATTTGCAGATGACACTAAACTGGGAGGAGTGGTAGATACGCTGGAGGGTAGGGATAGGATACAGAGGGACCTAGACAAATTAGAGGATTGGGCCAAAAGAAACCTGATGAGGTTCAACAAGGACAAGTGCAGAGTCCTGCACTTAGGACGGAAGAATCCCATGCACTGTTACAGACTAGGGACCGAGTGGCTAGGCAGCAGTTCTGCAGAAAAGGACCTAGGGGTTACGGTGGACGAGAAGCTGGATATGAGTCAACAGTGTGCCCTTGTTGCCAAGAAGGCTAACGGCATTTTGGGCTGTATAAGTAGGGGCATTGCCAGCAGATCGAGGGACGTGATCGTTCCCCTCTATTCGACATTGGTGAGGCCTCACCTGGAGTACTGTGTCCAGTTTTGGGCCCCACACTACAAGAAGGATGTGGAAAAATTGGAAAGAGTCCAGCGGAGGGCAACAAAAATGATTAGGGGGCTGGAGCACATGAGTTATGAGGAGAGGCTGAGGGAACTGGGATTGTTTAGTCTGCAGAAGAGAAGAATGAGGGGGGATTTGATAGCTGCTTTCAACTACCTGAAAGGGGGTTCCAAAGAGGATGGATCTAGACTGTTCTCAGTGGTACCAGATGACAGAACAAGGAGTAATGGTCTCAAGTTGCAGTGGGGGAGGTTTAGATTGGATATTAGGAAAAACTTTTTCACTAGGAGGGTGGTGAAGCACTGGAATGGGTTACCTAGGGAGGTGGTGGAATCTCCTTCCTTAGAGGTTTTTAAGGTCAGGCTTGACAAAGCCCTGGCTGGGATGATTTAGTTGGGATTAGGTCCTGCTTTGAGCAGGGGGTTGGACTAGATGACCTCCTGAGGTCCCTTCCAACCCTGATATTCCATGATGCTATGGTGGGTTGTGTTGCATTGTCTGGAATCTGTTTGTGTTCTGTTTCTAGGAATGACAGCAGTTTGTTAACGTGACTGGTTATGAACAGGCGTTTGAATTGTGCAAGATACGCCCAGTACTAAGTGGGTCACCCTGAGCTGACAGGTTGTGTGTGGTTTGATGGGCTGGGAATGCATGCTTCCAAAGGGAAGAGAGGGGCTGTGCTGGAAAGGTAAGTGGTTTGACCAGGAGTCCTGTCTGGCTCTGGGTTTTGTACCTGGGGACTCTGAAGCCTCCATAGCGCTGTCTTCACTGCATTGGGCTTCCTGGTGGCAGAGATGAACTTCGTGGGGCCTGCGCAATGGCGACAGAGCTAGAGCTGAACATCATGTGTGCCCTGAGTGCTGGGGCAGAGCTGAACTGCCTGAGACAGCCACAGATCAGCAGGGGGCCTGGAGGGGTGGGTGTTGCTGGTACAGAGCAACCCGGCTGAGGAGCCGCCTCCTAGCACCCGTTTGATCAGCACTGGGCCTAATGGGATCTGTGAGCGAGCTTTTAGATGGATGTAAATGGAGCTGTGGCCCTCAAGGAGCAGGACACCTAATAACTGGGACTGTGGGGTGTGCCATACCTCTGATCATAGAAGCACAGGGTTAGAAGGGCCCGCCAGGGTCAGTCTAAGCCCCTGCGAAGATGCAGGATTTGTTGTGTCTAAACCATCCGAGACAGGTAGCTCTGTCCAGCCTCCTTTTGAAAACCTCCAGTAAAGGAGCTTTCACAACCTCCCTAGGCATCTGTTCCATTGTCCTACTGTTCTGACAGTTAGGAAGTTTTTCCTGAGCTTTAATCTAAATCTGCTCTGCTGTAGTTTGATCCCATTGCCTCTTGTCCTGCCCTCTGTGGCAAGAGAGAACAACTTCTCTCCATCTTTTGTATGGCAGCCTTTCAAGTATTTGAAGACAGCTTTCATATCTCCCCCTTAATCTCCTCTTGTCCAAACTAAACATACCCAGTTCCTTCAGCCTTTGCTCGTATGGTTTGCATTCCATCCCTGTGATCATCTTTGTCGCTCGCCTCTGGATCCTTTCCAGTTTCTCCACATCCTTTCTATACACCAGTGACCAGAATTGAACAGCTTGGGTTTTACCCATTTTATTGCAGGTAAATATATAGTGACTGTGTTTTTCCCAAATAAAAGGTGTTCTGAGGACTCTGAGTGTTGGGAAATGGGGAGGAACCACCTGCAATGGTGACCAGGGAATTTAAAAGTTAAGTTCCTGAAAGATGGACATGGCTAAGGTTTTAATGGGGGAGAGGGGGAAGCTAGAGCCACATGTTTCTAGAAAGGTCCCCATGGCATCTCATTGGAGCTGGCCTGGATTAGTGCCATGGACAGCTGACTGCCCCACCAGCTGAGGGCAAATGATCTCCAGGCACAGGTGAACTTGTGGAGGTGGAAATTCCACCCTCCCCGTTCCTACTCCCCTGCTCCAAAACACAACTAAGATCTGGCTTGAACTTGCTGTGAAAAGGCAGCAGATTCTGACTTCAGAATCAAACCTTGTATCCTGCTTTGTCCCCAGCTATTGCTAGGAATATTGGCCTCTCTCAGGAGCCCCCTGTAGCAGCTTTGTTTTTATGTCCCAGCAGGACTTGGTACAACCCCCCCAGGCCCACAAACCAGGGTGGCTCTCTCGAGCCTGACAGTCATAGTCTCTAAAGTGCCAAGGTCTTATTGAAAGCCGATGGGACTATGACTCCTAACTGCCAAAGTCATTTCTGAAAATGGGGCAAATGCTCGTAAGTCACAGAGGGGCTTTTGAAATGCTACCCTCTGTCTCAATGCCCTTTGAGCTTTCTGCTGCCAACCTCCTGTCTGGAAACTCCTGTTGGAGCCACTTCTGCAGAAGGCAGCATTTGCTAGTGAAATCATTGTTTGGCAATATGGAAAGTGGTTATAAATAGCACTGTGCCCCAGCTGTGCAACCTCCAACATCACATGACTCATTGGTTGAACACTGACGGTAAAATGCATTGCTCAAACACAGAGCTTCTTTCCTGTGTCCGAGAACGCTGCAGGACAGTAACCACCCCCATGGCTCTGGGATGTACCCAAGTGTGAAATGTGTGGGACCAGCTCATTTCTCCTTGTTATGAAACAAACAAATGACCAAACAACTCGCTTACCTCGTGAGAGTAATAGAACATCATTGCTTGTGCAAACTTAATTACTGCCACACCCTCACTAGTGACCCACACAAACGAAATGAGTAGCATGCTTTTCTACTGCATCCTCCAGCACCCAGCTCCAGGAAAGCCAGTGTCATCCTGCCTGAGTACTTTGCATAGAAATCTGAGTGACTCCAACAGAGCACGCAGTCGAGAGACGAAGTGGGTTTGCCTACCCGGCAGTGGGGAGACAGCTTGGATCTAGCTAGCTCTGAGGAAGCTCAAGTGACGATAGCAGGGAAGCTGTGGCAGGCAGCAAGGGCAGGGGCACGGCTAGCCCCATTCGGGACTTGGGTGTGTAGTTGAGCCGCTCGCCCTAGCTCAACGGCAGCTCAGATACTGTATGTGTAGACATGCTGCAGACACAGACCTGCTGCAGCTTTGACAGGCGGTGTTTGTGCGAAAAGATAGTGGCCCTAAACTGGAAACCTAAATCTGGATGTAGGCTCCTTAATTAAAATAGCCTGATTTTCAGAGGTGCTGAGCAGATGCCAATGGGTAGGGTTAAACAAACAGAGCCCGAGGAGGCCTCTGCCCAGCATAGGCTGAAATTTAGGCTGGCGAGCAAAGGACAACCCAGCTGATTGTAACTGCCTTGTGGGGGCTAGAAGGCAATAAATGGTCCTGCGAGTACCCGAGCACTGGATTTGCCAGGCTGGCCGAGTCCATCCCATCCGCCTGGAATTGTCTCACTGGCCGCCGGTGTAGTTTGCCAAAGGCCGGTTCCCTGCCTGCCATCCGGCAAGGGAGCGTGCTGCAAACCCCGATGCTTCTGGCTGAACTGGAAGGAGCAGGGAAGAGCGAATTCCAGCCCCGGCCTGGAGGTGGTGTCCCGTGTGTGCCCACAGGGGGCAGGCTCTCCAAAGAAGCTGGTGCTGGCCGTGCTAGGCCAGCGTGGGCTCCCCCAGTGACCCCTGCAGCTACAGTCATTGCCCCAGGCACTCTGGGCTGGAGCCTCAGCGCCCTGAAGCAACCGCTTGGCCTCACTCTCCCAGCACCACGGCTACAAGGCTGATGTAACGGTCTTCATGGGCGTTCCCCTGCCCGAAAGGAATCGCCGCCTCTCCACCATCTCTGTCATGTGGGGTGAGGAGCAGGGGGCAACGTGTCCCCTCCCAGACGCCAGGCGCCTGTCTCAGCACCTCTAAGCTCTACAGGCCCCATTCCCATGCAGTCTGAGCACTCCCGACACCCCATGGGGCAGGGCCACACTGTTAGCCTCATCGCACAGGTGGAAGCTGGAACACAGGGGAGAGTAAGTGATGAGCGCAGGGCCCCAGGGAGTCAGGGGCAGAGCAGGGGCTGACCCAGGTCTTTGCATCCCTCTTTCCTCTGCCACCAGCTGTTTGGAAATGTCCATCTGTCTCTCTGCCCCATCTTCAGACCTGCTCCCAAACCGGATATTTCCAGCTGTGTCTGCCTCTAATTCCCCCCTCGCTCTGTTCTGCAGTTCTGTGGGGTATGGGCCCGGCGGAACCCACCCAAAGGAAAGCTGTCACGCCTCGCCGTACAGCCGAGTCGTGTTGGTTCCTCCCCCAGGCCAGCTCTCTAGCCTCCCACTGCGGAGATAGGGCTGGTTTCCATGTAGCACGGCTGTCTAGTATCTGCTTGGGTGCGCAGGGCGGGCTAGACGGCCGTGCCCTACGTGTGTGTCAGCTACAAGTCCAGCCTGGGCAGGTTGTCTGTGCTGTTTGGAGGGAGATATGAGTATACGGGATGTGTTTTCCTCCAGCTCCCACCCCCTCCGGTCTCTACTCTCATGTCCTCCCTATTGCCCCTCTGTTCTCGGCTTCCTCTCTTGCCAGACCCTGGGCCTGGAACGCCGCCCTCCCCTCCTGCTCAGTGTTCAGATCCTGCGCGTGACAGTCTGTTGAGTGTCACTAATCTCACTGCTTCAGGCTGGGCTGGGCCTTCATCTGGCACAGTGTCTGTGGCCGACAGCACCGGGCCCAGCACCGCGGCCCTGGGGCGATCTGGAGCCGGTTTGGGGTGCGAGCTCCCTTGGCAGGGCTGGGGCCAGCTGTGATAGGCTCAGAGCCCTGGGCGTGCTGACAGTACTCAGTAAACAGTCGTTCTTTAAAATGTGTTAATTTTATGCATGCTAATTTGCATATGACATTTAACACATGCAGATTTGTTTCCCCAGTTCAGCTTTAGAGCTGTTTCGTTTCTTTTATCACTCGCCAGTGAGTGCCTGGGGCCGGAGGGAGCTCAGTGGCAAAGCAGTTTCCAAAGGGAGGGGTATCCCTGCAATGAGGTCAGGAGCAGCTGGGGCTGCTGTCCAGTGCTCACCACCGGTGATCTCTGGCCTCAGGGTCTGTGGCCCTCAGGCTGCCAATTCCCTTCCCCTCACTAGCCCCAGTCGGAGGCTTTTATCGCTCTCCCCCAGACTCTGGAAACGCTCAGTGGGTGTGTCTACACTGCACGCTAAGCCCAGGCCCGGACGCAGGTTTGAGGCCATGCCCCCTTCGGTCCGCACAGAATCAGACACTCAGGATGTGGGTCTTAGGACCCTGCGGTGGGGGCCAGAGCCTAGTTCCTGCTGTGACTCAGGGCCAAGCCCTGTCACTTTGCAGCATGGATGCTGGTCTAGCCGCAGACCCGAGTCCGTAGGGCTGTGCAGTGCAGTGTGGATGCAGTAGCAGGGCTGTGAGCCCAGGGTCCAGCAATGGTAAACCCAGGTTTATAATGCAGTGTGGATGCTCAAGCTTGGGCTTGGAAATGCTGCATTCCCAAAATTGGGTCCCCCAGACCCACACTTAGTGTGCAGTGTAGAGACAGGCTATAGAGCCCCTAAAGGCAGAAGCTTTCAAATGGCTCATGTCCTGTTGGGTAAGCTATTTCCCCGGTGTGTGTGTGTTCTGTGCCACCCACACAGGTAGGGGCTACCTGAGGCTTCCCTGAAATTCTCCCTCACTGCTCCAGTGCTGATTTAGCGCCATCAGTGCTAGCAAAGGTGGGCGCACTAGTGCAGACTGCCCAGAGGTCTGTGCCCTAGTCACAAGGCCATGCTACACCATGGCACTGACTTGTGCCTCGCAAGGCTGTGCAGAGTAAGGGAACTAAAACAGCACCAGTAAAATGCTCTGAGTATTTGATTAGAGACTCCCTGTAATATGGGCCAGAAACCTATCTCATAGAACTGGAAGGACCCTGAAAAGTCATTGCATCCAGCCCCCTGCCTTCACTAGCAGGACCAAGTACTGATTTTGCCACAGATCCCTAAGTGGCCCCCTCAAGGATTGAACTTACAATCCTGGGTTTAGCAGGCTAATGCTCAAACCACTGAGCTACCCCTCTCTGTACACCAGATAGGTGCACTGAAGAATACAGATTTCTTTGGCACTTCATTAGTGTGAGTTGAATAACTCTCTCAAATCTTTGCCACTCAGCTGTCAGTCTAAACTCCTACCAATAAATACCTTGTATACAGAGCCTAGAAGAATTGTTACTCGTTACCATGGACAAAGCGACTCTTCTGTAACTCTGTAATGACTGAAGCATTACAGGCCAGGTGTCACTGAGTAAGTCCTGGAGTGAGTGCCATTGTAAGTGCTAAGGTGGCTTTTCCATTTCCAGTGGGACAGATCATCATGATTTAAAATCTTGCAGAAATTTGGGCAAATGCAAACGCTATTCCATTGTTTGCATAACACTCCATTGTTTTGTTTGCTGAATTTTCAGCAGATTTGCTTAAAACAGTAGTTTTTGCTTTTAAAATTGTAAAGTGTTCAAAACATTTTTTAAAATGTCAATACAATTTGATTTGGGGATAAACCATTCCTGTATGTACGAGGTTGATGGATCAAAATTGGCAATTAAAAATCCCCACAAAACAAAACTGAAAAAAGAAAATTAAGAAACAGTCAATAGAACAAACAGGCTACTCCAGCTGGGGATCAGCCCCATTGAATCCAATGGAACTACACTGATTTACACCAGCGGAGGATTGGGCCCTCCAGTTGTTTGCATCCACGAGGGCTCCATGACAAATGAGTAGAATTGCCCTCTGAGATTTTCGTCCCATGGCTACAGTAACGTTGGGGCACAATGGGGCACGGATTGGCACACAAAACTATTTCTCATGGAGGTGAAACATTCCTGTTTGTCCTTCCGCTATGGGCCACGTGGTGATAGATGCTCAGCGCGGGCTGACCCCACAACTCCCAGTAAAGTCCAAGGGAGCTGAAGCTGCTGAGGAGAGTGTGGGGTTGGCCCCCTATGTTCCCAGCTTAGCACTCCGTGTCAAACTTTTCTCAGTAATACAGGAGTAATAAGAGTTCTGAGGCACCACGTACCTGTCTTGTCATGTACACTCCGGCTGCAAAGCCAGCACGTTTACACCCAGACCTGAATGAACTTACCACCCTTGCCATCTTGCCTACAGTGAGAGCCACAAAACACGAGGGGCTAGATCCTCAGCTGCTGTAAATCAGCAGGGCACCCTGATTTAAAGTAATTCTGAAGTCAATAGGATGAAATTCAATAAGGACAAATGCAAAGTACTCCACCTAGGAAGGAACAATCAGTTGCGCACATACACAATGGGAAATGACTGCCTAGGAAGGAGCACTGCGGAAAGGGATCTCAGGGTTATAGTGGATCACAAGCTAAATATGAGTCAACAGTATAATGCTGTTGCCAAAAAAGCAAGCATCATTCTGGGATGTATTAGCAGGAGTGTTGTAAACAAGACACGAGAAGTAATTCTTCCGCTCTACTCCACTCTGATTAGGCCTCAACTGGAGTATTGTGTCCAGTTTTGGGCGCCACATTTCAGGAAAGATGTGGACAAATTGGAGAAAGTCCAGAGAAGAGCAACAAAAATGATTAAAGGTCTAGAAAACATGACCTATGAGGGAAGATTGAAAAAATTGGGTTTGTTTAGTCTGGAGAAGAGAAGACTGAGAGGGGACATGATAACAGTTTTCAAGTACATAAAAGGTTGTTACAAGGAGGAGGGAGAAAAATTGTTCTTCTTAACCTCTGAGGATAGGACAAGAAGCAATGGGCTTAAATTGCAGCAAGGGCGGTTTAGGTTGGACATTAGGAAAAACTTCCTAACTGTCAGAGTGGTTAAGCACTGGAATAAATTGCCTAGGGAGGTTGTGGAATCTCCATCATTGGGGATTTTTAAGAGCAGGTTGGACAAACACCTGTCAGGGATGGTCTAGATAATACTTAGTCCTGCCTTGAGTGCAGGGGACTGGACTAGATGACCTCTCGAGGTCCCTTCCAGTTCTATGATTCTATGATTTCACTGGATTGATTTACACCAGCTGAGGATCTCGCCCTAGATTTCCAAGTGGGGGTATTAAAGTGAAGGACCAGTCAGATAGAACCAAGCCCAATACAAGCAAGTGTCACGCTGGGGCTCTGCCAGGGCCTCTGGCAGGCTTCTGCATTGGGAAATGTGCTAACGGGGCAAGTGATTTGTCATATGGCTAAACAGCTACTAACTGTTAGGGGGTTTAAAAATGAATGTAAAGAAAATAATGTGGGCTTTGCATAAGCCAAGCCCTACAGAGCAGTGCTGCTGGGTTCACGGAAACCCAGATAGCTTTGTAGTTGGATGGACTTTGAAAATATTTCTGCGAGCCACTTAGGTGACTATTTATATGATTCTTATCACTGTATTAGCTGAGCATCTCCCAGTATTTAACGTGTTAATCCTCACACCACCCCTGTGAGGTGGGGCAGGGCCACTATCCCCATTCTCCAGATGAAGAAACTGAGGCACAGAGAAGCTACATGACTGTGGCCAAGCTGGGCACCTAGGTCTTCTGTGCCCCAGGGTAATGCCTTAAACGCTGGAACAACCTTCCTCTCCAGACTGGTCTTCTCACAGTCACTGTCAGCCAAACAGTGGAACACTAGGTGAAATTCAGATCTCATGCGATTTCAGGGTTTAAAAAAAGCACCTCCAAGCCATAAATACAAATGTCAGATACACTGACCCTCTGCAAAGCCCCAGTGAATCTGCTGGGGCGACGCCTTTACTCCAAACGACCAAGGAAGGCCACTTGATAGAGAACAGAGGTGTCCTCTACCAGCGTCCCCACTCCCCGGTAGCGCTGCTTGTCAGGGCTGATTCAGTCATGTTAGAGCAATCAGTGGTGGGGAGCGTGTGTGGGCGAGAGCCTGTGTGTAAACAACGCGCTTCCCACCTGTTTTACCCTTTTTAACCAAAAGCTCATCCTCAGAGTCTTGTAACAAAGTCAGAGCGTTTCCCTTTCTATGGCATGAAAGTGAAAATAAAGGAACAATTTGCCTCTCCCCCTTATGCAATGAACACGGGCCAAGACTATCCCTGCTTCCCTGCCCCCCGTTACAACGCTCTCTCTGTCACAGGGGCCCTCACTCGGGCTCCCAGGTGCACTAAAGCCAATGAGCATTGCCTACCTTCACAGCGCACTGCAAGAGGGGGCTGCCGACAGGACCGCATTCACCAAGAGCTGCCCCCGTTTTGAACAGAACCCTAATGCTAGGTGAACCTTCCTTCCCCGGGCACACGGCCTCCTAAGCTAAGGCAGCGCTGTATCTGGCAGCAAACTCAGCAGCCTGACTGGTTCCCCGGAGGAAAAGCAGGTTGAGCTGGTGCTAGGTTCCGGAGAGTGCTCACGCAGAGAATGCTGCATGCAGAAGAGGCCTTCGGCACCCATTGCGGGAGGTGCGTTTGCCTGAAAATATTTCTTTGGAACAACAGTTTAGAGCAGTGTGGACAGAGTGGTCGGCCCTGCCCCACGTTTGCAGAGTCCTATTGCCAACCCTGAGGTTTGTATCGGGGTCTGGGGGCCAGAGGTGCTGAGCCTTTGCGGGGCCCAGTGAGTCGCTTGGGGGTAGGTGCTCCTCACTGCTGAAAAGTAGCCCCTAAGGCGTGAGCTTTCCGAGAGCATTCAGTGCTGGCCTCACCCCATGGATATCAGTGCTGAAACTCCCACTGGCTTCACCGTGAGCAGCGTTAGGCCAAAACCGACACCCCCCCCCCACCTCCCCCGCATTATAAAGCATCTTTCCTCCCAAAGGGGCCCCAAGCTGTCGTCTGCATCCTGAAAACACACATTGTTCACATAAAGTACCTGAGTCATCCCAAGCAATGTACTGTAGGGTTCTCATTGAGCTGATTAGCTCTGGCTCCACAGGCAGCTGAATCACAGCTATTGGACATGGGACAGACCATAGTCTTCATGCGTAGGGTTGGTCCTGACAGTGCAAGCAGGGCCCGCTCTAGGATTTTTGCCACCCCAAGCTCCGAGAGCGCAACTGCTCAAGCAAAAAAAAAAAAAAAAAAGGAATGGTCGGAATGCCGTCCCTGGAATTGTGCCACCCCAACACGTGCTTGCTTTGCTGGTGCCTAGAGCCGGTCCTGAGTGCAAGCAGCAGAAATGACTGGATCTCTGAAGCCAGGCCAAGTGCTTCCAAGGCACCTAGCACCATAGGCTCAATGATTTCAATGGGAGTCAGGTGCCTCCATTTCTTTGAGGTTCTGGGCGTTAGTGGCTGAGTGCCAGATTCGCCTGCTATCTGCAAGCCAAAGGCTCGTCCTTTATGCAATAGACAATATTGTGATTTCAACTAAGTACAACCCAGCTATAGTTTCCTGCCTCGCTGAAATCCTCTCAAGCACAGGAAGCAGGAATCTCGGTTCTGGTGCTCGGACGTTATACACAATGGTCATACAAAGGGTTAATGGTGTTCTGCACTGGCTCCCTAGTGAGCAGTTACAAACAACACCTATCCTCTCCGCTGGCTCATTTGAACACTACGCCGATGGCTGCTTCTGTCAATATTTACTGAGCGGTAAGTCTCACTTGAAGTTTGGCCTCTTGTTAATATTTCATGCTTTGCTAAGCTGCAGCAGCACTGCCTGACCCCCACTGCGGTGCTCTGTCTCACTGACCTCCCTGCTATCTATTCTTCAAACACAATCGCTCAGTTGTCAGTGGGCTCTACTGTGACTGAATGTTTAAGTGGCTATTTTTAGATACCCCCTTTTTCCTGCTACCGGGAGGATCAAAACAACAAACCACTAGCAACCAAAAGGTGAATGTGAAAAGCCGAAAAGCCCCCAAAGCATGTCAGTCCCTTTCTCTGCTTCAGCAACGTGTCCTGGTCCAGGGCTCGGTTCTGCCACCTTCACTCTTGTTGATGCATACTGTACTTTTGCTGGTGGTCCTGCTGACACCAGTTACCATTGGTTCTGAAATCAAGGGGGGGACGGGGGACGGGGACACACACAATACGGTACCACTCACTCTAAACAAGGTGACAGAATCTGCTCCTTAATACATAGACTATCTTAATCAGTGATCATGTAAAATAGTAACGTGCAGCATCTAATTAATCTCCAGCTGGCTTCAGCAGCTCCATATTTATAGCAAAATATCCGGTAAAAGCAGAAGAAATAATAATCTGAATGCAACAAGAGCCAGCAGAGCCAACTCCCTACCTTTTAACATTGCAAAGTGCGGCAACACCTGGTGCTATTACACGCCTCTTTCTGCACCTGGGCACTTTCTTCCACCAGTGCGGTTCTGGCCCTCATCCCCACACCCCTCTGCTTCCCTCTTGCTGCAGCAGAGTCCGTGACAGTCCTCAGTTCCACCCTGGGCTCTCACTAAAGCCAGTCAAAGTTTGCACTCACCTGGAGCTGTAAGTGACCGGATCGTTCTCAAAAAGTCAGTGTCCTACGCGCCTGTTTAAGTAGCTGCACGGGCGGTTGCCCCTGATAACAAGCCTATTTGTGTGTGTGACAAGCAGGTACCTGAAAAACCTGCAGCACACTGTCACCTGGCTGGCTGTTCAGCCACACACGCTGCTGGTAATTCAGGTTTGGCATTCAGCTCGCCGAGGCAGGGACAGCCGCTCTTATTCAAACCCACCGGTTCTAGAGCTCACACGAAGCCTGGCGAGAACAGAGGCTGAGGGTACTTGGCTTCCCTCTGCGCCTGGCTTCTCACTAGCTGCTGCAGCACTTCAAAGAGCATGCTGCTGATGTAATGAGTTCCCCTGGCTGTGTGCCAGGCTGGGTGTCGTTCTGACGCTTGGCTAATTAACACACACTTGTTTCCCTTTAGGGACAGAACGTACACATACCATATAGAAGGGAGGGGAGGGCAGGGTATGACTCACCCGCAGCTCCATGGTAAATCTGTTTTCTTTCTCAGTGTGTCCTTCCGAGCTTTCCCGCCTGACATCTCAGCAAAGAGCTAGAAGGCTTTTCATGGCACTTCTGCACCCAAGTTTGTGCATGTGCATGTGTATGATTGTCTTGCTGTTGGCACGCTGCACTCAGTTATGCCTTGGAGTCCCCTGCACAGGGCGCGAGGACCACTCTCCGAACTCTCCTGGGTGGGCGAACTGGAGCAGGGGGACCCTTGGCACAATAGACAGGCCAGTGTGGCTGAGTCAGCGTCGCGGGGTCACTGTGCAGGCAGAATAGCCATCGGAAGATTCCCACCACCAGTTCTGGGAAGGAGGCCGGTGAGGTCTCTGGCCTATGTCGCGTGGGGGTCAGACTGATCACAATGGTCCTTCTGCCCTTGGAATCTGTGACCCCTTCTGAGCTCGCATGAAGCCAGAGAAACTTGTGCCTCAGTCACAAGGGCTCCTCGTGGAGACCGCGTCGCACACACCACCCGTCCCATGGCTGCGCTGACAGGCACCATCTAGCTCCGCAGAGGAAGGAGCCAGTTGGGCCTCCTGAAAATGACGACCAGCGTAAGGAAAATAACAAACTCCAGCAATGGGGTAAAATGCAAATGCAAACCCTTCTGTGGCAGCCCTGCCCATTAACAGCCCCCAGCCATTAAACCTAGTAGTAGTTGGGGGTGCTGACCTCTTATTACAATCGACTTGGATTCCAGGTGCACTAAGTACACAGGCCAACGCCCAGTGAGCCTGGCAGCTAGCGCCCTGGGGCGCCCAGACTGAAACACCGAAGGTACCTGGAGGTCCAGTGGGCGTCCGCTTGGGCACCAAACACTGGAGGCCCCTAAAATCAGTGGCTACGTTTGACCATATGGTCCTTAGCGTCTGGCCTCTGCTGCCGTGAAAGGCGTCTGCCCTGCTGTTGGAGCATTGCCGATGGGCATCTCTAGTGCCCTTGCTGAGGACTTACCTTTGGTTTTGGTTTCCTGCATTCAGTGGTAATGCCCCTTTGGCTGGGTTCATGCCATAGCAAATTGGCAGTTTATAACTGGCTTTAATCTGCCCTCTAACCACAAGGATACTCTGGTGGTTAAGACACAGGGCTGAGTGCTGTAACCATCTGCGGTCAGTTCCTGGCGTGGCCACGAACCTCCTGTGACCTTGAAGTCCCATTGGCCTGGCTCAGCCTCTCCTGCAGAGATACCTTTTCCGTGGGGAGTCTGAAGAGAGCTCCATAAGGAATCCCTCACTTGGATGATTAAGCATAGATGGCTCTAATGTTACTATGGAAACAATTTGGGGGAAGGAGGAAATACATTAGCAAAAATAATGCGATTTAGGGGTGAGTTTTAGCAATGCACCCTCTTGCCCTTATAGAAAATTGGTAACAGCTGAATACCTGCAGAGAGGCACAGTACATGCCACTTCTGCAAACTCCTACATCCAACTCGTTACTCCCTCTGGCATGGTGAGGGGAGGACGGAGAGCTCCTCTGGGCTTGTTCCTGCCTCGCCAATGGATGTGGCTCGGCTGGATCCTGTCTGCAGAGCGCCCAAGTGTTCTGTCTGTTGTGGGAATTTTCTGGTCTGTTTTTTGGAATTTCCGTTGGTTTAGGGGTTTGTGTTCAGCTGTGCTGGGACTGGATAAAACTAAACATTGAATGAGTGAAAGGGCGGAAATGATGAGTGTTGAAGTGCTGGAGGGGGAAAAAAGCCTTCGGTTAAGAAGCTTGTAGCTGCAAACAGGAATGCAAACTTTTCCTTTAAGGAATAGCAGAGTTACTACTGCACTTGGTTGTCAGCCAGCTGAGTTGCAAATTAGCCAATCAGAGGCAGCCAAAGCAATCCATGGTAATCTGACAGCACAGAAAATATGCTGTAAATATCAGGGGAATGCTAAAATCTCCTTTCCCAGCCTCACAGGCCAGTTTGAGACTGATATCTAAGCCCTGGGGTTAAAAGCATCCGAGGACAGTGCTTTAATACCCAGTCCCTGCAGCTGCCCTCCCATGGGGTTTTCTTACTGTACTCTTTACTTACAGATATATTGTTCTTGCCCGTGTTGCTTCACCACTAGGGGATGTTTCCTCAATAATTTCCATGGCCATGTGCTAATGCTTCACTAGATAAGTTTCTTGTGTTTGACCCTGTAGTCCTTACTTAGGCAAACTGAGTTCAAGCAGAGTTTTGCTGGCACAATAACTGCAAATTCAGTTGCTACTAAAACTCTAATGGAAACGTAGTGAGAGCTGGGTTAAATGTACCGTTTCATAGACTGTTCCCAGGTTTAACAATGAAGTTCCAGAGACACGTGGCAGGCCACGGGATACGTTGGATTTTGCGGAGCAGACATAAGGAACCATGAGCCATGGTTTGTGCTACTGGAGTGGGGCAAGACAGATAGTGTCCTGAAGAGTCTTCCCCTGTCAGTACAGTAACAGGCTCAACACCAAAGAGCAGAGAGAAAAATGAGTATGCAAATGAGTGGGGTGCCCTTGGAAAGCAGTGACTCTGAAAAGGAGCTTGGACATGTAACTACTGAACGTGAGCTGCCAGTACAATGCTGGGACAGCTCATGCGATCCTTGGCTGTAGAATGGGGAGTAGTGTGAGCAGGAGCAGGGAGGTAGATGGCATTGGTGAGCCCGATGCAGGACTATTGAGTACAGGTCTGGTGTCCCCATTGAAAACTGGAGAGGGTGCAGAAAAGAGTCACAAAAATGATTGCAGGTCTGGAGGAAATGCCTTACCGTGAGCCATTTGAAGAGCTCAATCTCTTTAGTTATCAAAATGAAGAATGAGATTATAGACTAGAAGAGCTTTCACATGGAGAAAATACCAGGTACTAAGGGGCTCTGGGATCTAGCAAAGAACCAATGGCTGGACGCTGCTGCTGACACA
This sequence comes from Platysternon megacephalum, assembly GCA_003942145.1. Classification (NCBI taxonomy): domain Eukaryota; kingdom Metazoa; phylum Chordata; order Testudines; family Platysternidae; genus Platysternon; species Platysternon megacephalum. Next base: position 78,012 of record QXTE01000787.1, read on the forward strand.
TTCCAATTAGAAATAAGGCAATTTGTTACCAGTGAGGGTGATGAACCATTGGCACAAACTCCCAAGGGCAGTGGTGGATTTTCCATCTCAGTGTCTCAGATCAAGACTGCCTGCCTTTCTGGAAGAACTGCTGTAGCCAACCACAAAGTTATTGGGCTCAGTACAAGAGGAACTGGGTGAAATGTAATGGTCTGACTGGATGAGCTGATGGTCCTTCTAGCCTTGAATTCGATGAACCTGCCAGGTGGAGCAGGCACTGTTTGCAATACAGTGGTAATCTAGACACCTGATAAAACAAGCTTTGCTTTTAAATCTTTGTAAACAGACTTCCAGGGGCAGAGCACCTGGCCCTACACGCTTTCCTTAGGCAAAAGGCCAGTGCCCCGTGTCCTGTTTAGCAGCACTGCCAGGCGAGTAGAGCGTGGACAGCCTTCCCAGGGAGAGACTGGTGCTAATGAGCAGCTGCTGAAGATATGTCATGAAGATTCGCTGGGGAAGTAGGGCACTCAGCAGAGCAATAGAGGTGTCTAAGCAACATATACCAAAATTCACACTTGGAGCATCTTGGGATGGGGAGGGGATTTCTGCAGCAGTGCCTTCAAGAGCCACAGTAATATGTAATGATTATATACATATATATATATATTCACACACATAATCATTATATACATTGATCATGTATATTTATTATACATTTATAATGTATAGTTAACGATAATAACAACTTAATCTTTTACTTAGTGGGACTTCTGGCAATTTTTGCTTTCAGCAATTCCCTTGTCGTTTGGTTTGTGTTCAGTTGTGCTCACATGCAGCAGTTCTCTTAAGTGTCTGTCTGTCAAAACGGATCGGTGCTCGGATTTCACGTGTTTGAGTGTCGAGAAAACAGACTCACAAAGATAGGTCGAGGCAAACATCGAGATTAATTTTAGGGCCGCAACTCTGATGTTGGTGTATTTATCCTTTGGTACAGATTTCCAGAAAGTAAGGGTCCTGTGCCGCTGTGCAGTCTATATGATTTTGTAAAAACATGATAATAAGTGAGTTTAATGTAACTGAAATATGCTTCATGCAAAAGGTATCATAACAAAGCTTATAATCTACTGAGTGTGATCATCCTATTTGTATAAATGTACCACTCTTGTATCTAAAACTAGAAATATAAAATATAACTCTGAGGCCTATTGTAATTATGCAAAGGGTGGGCCATTGATGGTGGTTTGGAATCTTGATGACTCCCATTAACCAGAGCCATTGTCTGCAGATGGCTGTATTTACCTGTGATCTTCCTGTATATGTGTGTGCTGGCAAGTGAGTGATGCAGCCTGGCAGTGACGTGATCATGTCACCTGAACTGGAATCCATCTTTAACCTGGTGCTTTTCCAGTGAGGGGTGGGGGAACCTAGAGGGACAAAGGATTCCCGCCTTATGCAAAAGATATATAAAGGGGTGGAAGAGAACAGAGAGGGAGAGGAGCCATCATGAAGAATCCCCTCGCTATCACCTGAGCTGAAACAAGAGCTGTACCAGGGGAAAGAATTGTGCCCAGGCCTGGAAGGTGTCCAGTCTGAGAAAAACTTACTGAAGCATCTCTGAGGGTGAGATTATCTGTATTCAGTGTTTGATTAGACATAGATTTGCGCATTTTATTTTATTTTGCTGGGTAACTTACTTTGTTCTGTCTGTTACTACTTGGAATCACTTAAATCCTATTTTCTGTATTTAAATAAAATCACTTTCCACTTATTAATTAACTCAGAGTATGTATTAATACCTGGGGGAGCAAACAGCTGTGCATATCTCTCTATCAGTGTTATAGAGGGCGAACAATTTATGAGTTTACCCTGTATATGCTTTATACAGGGTAAAACGGATTTATTTGGGTTTAGACCCCATTGGGAATTGGGCATCTGAGTGCTAAGGGCAAGCACACTTCTGTGAGTCGTTCTCAGGTAAACCTGCAGCTTTGAGACAGGTTATTCGGACTCTGGGTCTGTGCTGGAGCAGATGGGTGTGTCTGGCTTCAGCAAGACAGAGTGCTGAAACCACTGAGCTAGCAGGGAGAATAGACACAGAAGTAGTCTTTGCACATCAGCTGGCAGCTCCCAAGTGGGTTTCTGTGATCCAACCCGTCACAGGTCCCCTCTGTCTTCTGAACAGATTTCAATCTGTCATCTTCCAAAAGTTCTATTATTTCCATCTGGGAAGTTGCTTCATCAGTGACTAAAGGGGGCTTCAGACAATTGGCTTCAGCACCAAAAGGGTCAGTCAGAAATCTGATTTGAGGTCTTTTCTGCTGCAAATCTTGGAATCTTTCCTCAAAATTGTCCTTAAGATCTTTAATCATGCTCGCATACCTAGTTGTGCTCCGTTTTAGGGGTTCTGCTGCATCTTCTTTTGATCTGGCTGGAAGTTGTGACGTTGAGGGAAAGTGTGTCAGCTCTCCCTCAAGCATTTGTCTGTGAAACAACTGCAGTTTGTTCATGAACGCAAATATGCCTTGCACTAGATCAGACAGCAACCGGAATTGTCCTTGTAAGTCCACATTTAGTTTATCCAAGTGCAGCAGCATGTCTGCAAGAAATGCCAAGTCTAGAACCCACCCAGGATCTGTAAGCTCGGGCTGTATTCTGTGCTTCTCCTACATAAACAATTTTACTGGTTCCAGGAGCTCAAAAAAATGGGAAATAACTTTACCTCTCGAGAGCCATCGAACTGCGCAATGAAATGACAAATCGGCAGGGGAGTTGTCTTCATCCAGTTCTTCAATTAGATTTTGAAATGGTCTGTGATTGAGTGCATTTCACAATGTGCAAGACAGGTTTCATGACGTGATCAAATTTGAGATTTTTAGATACCAGTTGCTCCCGATGAATAATACAGTAAAATGTCCAAAATTTGGGAAAGCTTTCATCAGACTTACAAAGTCCTACTAATCCATTCACAGATCCGCACATGGACGGAGCCCCGTCCGGTGCAATGGCAGTGAGCTTCTGTAAAGGCAAGTGGCTTTTCGCAACTACCAACATCAACGCCTTCTTTAGATCTCGTCCACGAGTTCTGTCCTTCAGTGACACGATATCCGGGAATTCTTCCCTTACAACACAGTCGTCAGACACAGTCCGGACAAATACTGATAATAAGGTTTATCCTGTGCATGGCACGACTCATCCAAAGTGATGCTCAAATATTCACACTGCAGAAGTTGCAAGTGCATTTGCGATTCGATGTCACTGTTCAGGTCGGAGATTCTGCGTTCTATTGTGTGGCGTGAAAGCCGCAGGCCAGAAATTTTCTTCTGTAGATTCTCGTTCTCTGGTGACAGGACTGAAATCACATCGGTGAGGCACGTTTTTATAGGCTCTCCTTCAGAGTAGGGCTTTTTTGCACGGGCTGTGTGCCAGGCCACATAATAGGAGGCTAACCTTACAGTCTGCGACCGGTTGGCAAATCTGTGAAGAACTGGGCCTCTACATCTGTTTGTTTTTTCAAAGTTTTCAGTTTTAAAGTGCGGAGTTCAGAACCTTGTGGGAATTCTTGATCCATATGTGCATGGCTAGAAGCGAAATGACGCTGCAAGTTTGAAGATTTGAACTGAGAGATACACAAAGAAGACACATGGCCTGACCATTACGTTCAACGAAGAGGTACTTATTCTCCCTCTCCTGTTGGAAGCCTCGATTTTCATCTGTGTATTTTCTTTTCTGTTTGCACTTGCCTCCCATTGTTAGATGGTGTAAGAAAATTTTGATTAAACATTTCCACACCTAGCTAGTCACCGTGTGCTTTATTCAAGGAGACACCGGGGTCCTGGACCCCTGACTCTGTTCCAGGCCCCGCCCCCACTCCACCCCTTTCCCCAAGTCCCCACCCCCACCTCCGCACCACCTCTTCCCACCCTCTCATCTGAGTGAGCCGAGTCCTTGCTCCTCCCCCCTCTGAGCCTCCTGCACGTTGCAAAACAGCTGATTGCGGTGGGCGGGAGGCACAGGGAGGGAGGAGGAGGCGGCGCTGGGGGAGGGAGGGGGGAGGCTGCGCACCACATCCTTGCTCCTCCCCCTCTCCCCAGAGCCTCAAAGCCGCGAAACAGCTGATTGTGGCGGGCGGGAGGCACGGGAGAGGGCGGAGGACGCGCTGATGGGGGGGGCCACTAGCGGGCAGGAGGCGCTGGGGGAAGGAGGGGTGGCTGATAGGACTGCCAGTGGGCGCTGAGCACCCACCATTTTCCCCCAGAGTTGGCTCCTATCAGGAGCCGCATATTATCTTCTGAAGAGCCGCATGAGGCTCCGGAGGCCCAGGTTGGCCACCCCGGCCTACAGAGTGTGGAACTGGTCTACTGTCTAGCCTGGTCCGTTTGGCACTGCAGCAGCAAGACGACCATCTACTCAATTTGGTGTGGATTTGTGTGTGTCTATTCCTAGCACATCAACACTTTTCAAAACTTAACTCCCCTTACCCCTGGCAACTGTGAGTGGGAGCTCTTCTTCTTTATTGCTTCCTAGGAAAGGAAGGAACCCCTAATGTGGCAGGAACTCTTTTCCTTCACTCCTGATCTGCAGCAAGCAGGCCACTGATTTGTAAGGACAGGGCATTAGGCAGAGATGTATTTAATTTAACAAAGTGTTATTATTATAAACTTAGAGTTATTATTTCAGCAATATTCCTCTGAACACTAGAGCTGGTCAAACATTTTCAGCTGAAAGATTTGTTTTGACAAACAATGGCTTTTCAATTACAGAGCAGTTTTTGCAAAACAATTTTCAGTTTTGTCAAAAACTCAGGTTTTTTGTCAAAAATATAATCCCTCTAAAGCCAACTTTTATTTTGTTTTCCAGTTGCTGAATCCGGCCCCTGAATTTTTCATCTTTGAGGGAGGGAGGGTTAACGAGAACCTCTAAAATTTTGATGAAAACTAAAAGTATTTTATTTTCATATTTGTCAAATAATTCCCTGACCAGCTCTACTGAACACTCCTGTCTGAAATCAGTCAGATGTGATTTTGCAGGATGTAAATCTATTGCCATTAGCTTTGTAGGAGGTTACACATAATTGCTGTGTGTGGGATGCTCAAAGGGGAAGGTCTGAATAATTCATCTGATGAGTCATCTCTCTTTCCATTGAGAAGTTCACAAAGGAGCATTAGGAGATTCGGAGGATCAGTGACTGCTACCCTCAGAAAGTTTCTCTCACCAACAGAAGTTGGTCCAATAAAAGAGATTCTCTCACCCACCTTGTCTCTCTAGTATCCTGGGACCAAGACGGCTACAACACCATTGCATACCCTCAGAACAAACATTCTGAAATAGGCCTTCCTCAGAAAAAGCCTGCATCTTATGCACTGTAGCCAGGTCAAATTCTGCTCTCAGTTATGGGCTTGCAAGTCCCTTTGAAATGACCCTCTGAGCAGTCCCATTTGGTTAGTCCAGGGGCAGATGCTTGCGCCCATGTAATGGAGAACAGTATTTGGCCCTCTCTACAAATTGTCTGCTTGGGTAAGATGGGAGAATTGCAGGATTAAGGGCAGAGGGAAAGTTGGCCAAGTGATCTTAACTGAGTTTTTCCATACTTTGAAATGTTTGCTTTGTTTTTAACATGGAGCCTGCACCTTGATTTCCAGGCTCCCTAATGTTAAGTTTCTTGTTTTTTCAGAAAACTATTTGATGGTGTTCCCCCCTGAAGTAAGTGATATTGGGGAAAACAACTTAACTTCAGCTGAGCAACGTTCCTGTCGGGGGATATAACTGAGAACTGCATCGCTCCCTGCACTGGCAAAGATACAGCTGCAGGAGCTCTCAGCCCTTCTGTGTCTGGTCATAATGCACTAAGCCACCAGGCTGTTCTCAAGGTGAGCTGCCTTCCTGTGACACCTTTGTCCTTGGCCACTTTCAGAGACATGCACAGGATGGATTAGGTAACCCACAGGTCTGTTGCTGTATGGCAAATTCTAGCTCATGGCCACAGTGGTTGTATATTACTAGGACCCTACCAAATTCACCTCCATTTTCATCAATTTCACAGTCACAGGCTTTTAAAAATGATCAATTTCATAGGTTCAGATATTTATCCCTGAAATGTCACGGTGTTGTAACCCTGGTGTGTCTGACCCAAAAAAGGGTTATGGGGCTATTGTAGGTGGGGTCGTGGGATTGCCCCCCTCACTTTGGTGCTGCTGCTCCTGCCAGAGGTGCTGCCTTAAGAACTGGGCAGCCGGAGAGCAGTGGGCAGCACAGATGGGAAGGTCCCATGGTATTGGTGGGGGTCATTGCGCTTTTGGGAAGCAGGGCATGGTCGGAGCCCCGGCTGGGGCGCTCCCAGCCCTACCCCTCCCCAGCAGATTTCACTGGGGAGATCAGATTTCATGGCCCATGACACGTCTTTCATGGCTGTGAATGTGGCAGGGTCCTATATATTATCCTATATATTCCTGACCAAATGTGGAGCAGAAGCACAATGACCTCTTTCATGTCCTCTCAATCCTCTTTTCTGGGTTTCTGTTTCTTTAGTAAGATTTTATTATTTGACAAATAGCCTGGGTTTCACTGCATGGCCTATCCCAGAGGTTACACAAGCGGATGCAAATTTCCCCCAAATGTCTCTTGCCCTGCAGTTAGGAGCGCACCTTTCCCTCTGCCCCTGCCATGTGCCAAACAGAGCCATAGAGTCTAAAGCCAGAAAGGACCATTGTGATCATCTAGTCTGAGCTCCTGTATATCACAGGCCAGCAGCCCCAGCTGGCACCTGCACCTTAAACCCACCTACTTGCATGGGATGTTTTACTGCCCGGCAGCTTTTCATACAAACGAGTCATCTGCTTGGCATTTCCAGTTGTAAGCTGTGCCAAATGTAGATCCTTTCCCCCAACACCTTTAGGGATTGCTCCTGAGTGACTAAAATGCATACAGAGTCTGCAGCTCCCTGCCAGGAGACATCTGACAGTGCTGTTGTCATCCTTAGGCACAGCATGCCCCAGCAGGTCAAGGAAGCATGCTAAATATCACACATGCACACGTGTGAGTTGGCTGCCTTACCCAGCTCACAGAAACATTAGCTTCTCATTGGAAATCCTAAGACCTGGAGAAACACTGTAAGAGGTAACAGACCATTCATTTGGTCTTGCCAAGATGAGAAATACCATTGTGATTCTCAAAGGCTCCGCCAATGGGTAATCATCATCATGATGTTCCCATTACGCCTCTGGCGTCTAGGGCAGCGACGAAGCTCCTCCACTGCACCTCCCTTCTCTTCATGTGCCAATATATCTGTATTTTCCACTCCATGCAGCTGACGAAGTGGGTTTTTTACCCACGAAAGCTTATGCCCAAATAAATCTGTTAGTCTTCAAGGTGCCACCGGACTCCTCGTTGTTTTTGTGGATACAGACTAACATGGCTACCCCTCTGATACTCCACTCCTGTCTGTTTCTGGCAAGTCTTTCAATGATTCCCCAGCTGTGCTCCAGGTTTTTCAGCTCGGCTTCCACAGCTCTTTGCCATGTTGTTTTTGGGCAGCCTCGTTTTCACTTGCCTTCAGATGTCCATCTTATTGCTACTCTGGTGATGGAATCAGTTTCCATCCAAAGCACATGACCAATCCCTCTCCAACACCTCCTGGCAATGATGGTGCTCAGATCCTCTTGGCTACACTGTGTCAATAGATCTTGGTTTGAGATTGTTCTGGGCCAAAAGATAGGGAGGATTTTCCTGAGGCAGTTTGTATGGAATGAAGACGGTTTGGATATGTCATACTTTCTCATTCCCGAGCATTCTGCACTATAAAGTAATGCTGAAAGTACACAGTTCTGATAAAGCTTGAGTTTGGTTTTGGTTTTGTATGTTGATGATTTCCAGATTTAAGCTCCTGAAGGTGTTCCTGGCTTTATTGATTTTGTTCTAGATGTCCTGGCTTGTTCCACCTCCTGGCTGATGGTGCTTCCCAAGTATGTGAATGTTTCTACATTGGTGAGACCATAATCCTCTATCCGTACTGGTGATGGTGAGGCAATATTAAAGGTCATGATCTCTGTCGTATTGCTGTTGATTTTCAGTCCAATTTGCTGGCTGAATGCGTTGAGTCAAGTTGTTTTTTCTTGTGTATGGTTTTTGGTTTTTCTTGCCAATAGGTAAGGCAGATGCATTTTTAGACACACTGAGCTGTGAGACTCATTACAACGTGCTGGATAGCTCTGTTAAAATAAATCCTATACCAGCGTCTCCATGATAGAGCCTGCATTTTTACGGTATTATAATGCAGACACAACGAATCTGCTACTGACTGCCACTGGGTATACTTGGCAAAATAGATTATGTTTATCCTTCTGTAATAAGAATTAACTTGGCAGGTTTGTGTTACAGGACAGCTTTACTGAAAGAATAACACAGCAGTAGACAGTGTGACCCATAACAAACAATAGAGGGCCAGATTCTGCTATCCTTGGGTTTGCAGAGTACCCTGTGAGCAGCCCCATTTAAACCAGTGTAGATATCATGGAGTATAGTACTACTCTGAGTGAGCAAGGATGGTAAAAATCTGGCCTAAAATGGTGATGATAATACATAATCATTTCTATTTATTTAGTGCTTTTCACCTCCTGGGGTCCCGAAGTACAAACTCCCAGGCCAGTTACAGTTACATTTTTAATAAAACAAAACAACCAGAAAATCTGGACATACTCAACCCCAAGTCAACCTTAACTCTCCCACATAGCCCTGATCCTCTTGCTTACCACTGCAGGCCACAGATCCCCACTGGTCCAAAGAAAACTCCACACACTGGCTTGTAAATTGCCAGACCAGCCACTAATTAAGACCCAGAGACCAGATGCTTTTCAACCTTCACCACCTGGGCCAGAGACCACAACACCTCACATTTTATTCTTAACACATGGCCCTGTACTTGCAGAATCAATAAATTCCTTCGGTCCAGCCCATTTGGCTGGTGGAGTTTGCAGATTCCATCAGCTACACTCGCAGAGTTAGTAAAGTTCATGAGGCATAGGAAGAAATGTCTAAGTATCCCCAGGATGGAGCAGAGAACTTACAGGCTCCAATGTTTGTAACAATTTATTCCAGAACGAACCACCCAGTCCGATCCAGCAGGAGCAGCAGTGGAAGTAGACAAGGTTTTAACTACCTTAAGTGAAATCCTGGCCCCATTTAAACTGATGAGAGTTTTGCCATTGACTCTAGCATTTCACTTGAGGTTGTTTAGCCTGGCCTAGTATCGGCTGACTACCCAACTTGTGCTTAGTCCACCAGCACACAGAGCTTCCCAGGCAAGTCACTCCGTTTCCCCAGTCATACAGTCTGTAAACTCAGTCTGTATGGAACCTTCACGACAACATTCACTATCACCAAGTGCCATGAACATCTCACTGGGGCGGTAACACAATGGCCTTCTGCGGGAGTGAGAGGCAGCCAGGTAAATAAAGCCTACGCTGAGCTTATCACCTCTTCATGTTGTCTTCCCTCTTCAAGGTGTGGCTCAGTTATTCTTGATCTCCATGTTGCACAGCTGCACCTTCTGAAGTGGGAGAGCCCTTCACACTGGAATGTTGAAGGGGAACTTTCCTTTTATGACCAAGAAATGCCTTGCAATTGAATTCCAGCTGATGAGGAGGCAGGTGCTTTTGCATATGCAGTTGTTGGCAGCTGTGATGGGCTGTGGCAGGCTCGCTGGAGGGGCCCTCCTTTCGATGTGGGATTTGGTTTTAATTTCCTCTGATAGCCGTTTCTGTCAGAGCTGCTTGTGAAGGAGGCACTTGGGTTAATGTGGCTTAACAATGAAAGACATGCTGATCAGAAAGTATGAATGGGACGAGACGAAAAGGGACCTTGTTTGGCCACGTTCTTTTTATTAAATTATATTTTTCTTAGATGTTAAGACCAGAAGGGACCAGTAAAATCATCTAGTCTGACCTCCTGCATGACACAGGCCAGAGAACCTCACCCGGTGATCCCTGCATAATTTTCATGTGACATACTATTCATGCCCACTGCAAGAACTTTCACATGATTAGAACCATTCTAAGACAGGATCTTACCCCTAGCCCAATAAACCTCTTTACATTGTAAAATGCAACAAAATCAAATACAGTAGGGTGTAGCAAATTGCCTTTTGATAGCATGTCATGTAGCACTCCGACATGTTACCCTTTTATTACATATTACACACACAAACTCTGTTAAAAGAACATTATGAAGGTTCTAAAGTCAAGCATACAAAGGTTTGGAAATGCCAGATTTACAGTTGTTCATGCAACCTTAATTTGGCCCCCTTGTGCATATACATTATGCAACAGTCTTTAATGACATGCTCACATACTGATTTTGCCATAGGACCCCATATTCATTCAGTGTTCTTTTAACATAGTTTCTTGTGCATAATTTCCTAGGTTTTAAAAATAGCAACTTGAGAAAACAGAATTTCCATCATGTGGCATCATATTGACACCCACATGGGTCTTTGGTAGGGCTGGAACTTTTAGATCCATCACACAGCCCTCTGACACTTGAGCAAATGGAGGAACTGATAGCAGTAGTAGGTTGTCATCCTTTCTGTGGATCAGCACTAGAGGGTGAGGGGTGAGGCACATATTTTGCCAGCGGGTTTCACAGCTATTTGCTGACAGAAGAGGAATGGTGAGACTCTGGATTCTTGGGTTCCATTCCAGGCTCTGGAGGGAGTGTTCTCCAATGGGCACAGACTCTTCTGCCCATTTCCCACCAGCTTGACCCCTTCTGCCCCAGGTCAAAGACACCCTGTCTTTGTCTCAGTCCTCACCTACTCAGTCCCAGTCTCCACTCCTCAGGCTTATTAACCCAGGCCCAGTCTCCTTGTTGAGCATAGTCTCACTGTACAAGTCCCAGTCTCCCCCGACTCCCAGTCTCTCCTTCTCCTCACACCCAGTCCCAGGCTCCTGCCCAGCCAGTCCCCACTCCTCATTCCCCACACCTTACTCAATCTGTCTCTCCCATGCACCTCCTCCCTGGCTCCTTGTCCCAGTCTGTTTGTCCACCCAGTCCCAGTTCTCCCCCAGCACCCATGATCTTTGTCAGATCTGTCTACCCTCTGCCTCTGCCCCTGTTCCTCCTGAGAGTGGTTCCTAATGTCCAGCTAGTCCCACTCTCTCACCTCCACCCCCAGCTCTCGTCTGATCTCTGTGACCCCTCCAGTCAATTGGGGTCCCAGTCCAATGGGTTCTCATTTCCCTCACTGGCACCAGTCCCAAGCTCTCTCTCCAACTTTCAGGCAGTTTCTCTCCCCGCTCCAGTCTCAGGCCATGTAGCCACTACAGCTTATGTCAGCATAACCACCCCCCTAAGGGATGTAAGTTAAACCGACCTGGTGTGGACAGCGCTATGTCAGCGGGAGAGCTTCTCCAACCGACATAGCTATTGCTGCTTGCAGAGGTGGTTTTATTATGCCGACGGGAGAGCTCTCTCCTGTCGGCATAGAGCAGTGGTCCCCAACGTGGTTCCCGTGGGCGCCATGGTGCCCGCCGGGGCATTTATGTGCACCCGCCTAGTGCTCAGCAGGGGAGAGAAGCCGGGGCCCCGCGCCTGCTGGGGACAGAGTACTCCGGGGCTGCAGGCGCCGGTGTTCTCTGTCCTCGCGGCTTCTCTCCAGCTTCTCTCGTCTCTCTGGATTCATATATTATGTAATATTAAATATGATTTTTTTGTATTATTTAATGTACAAATACCAAATAAGCCTTGAAAAATTGTTGGCGCCCGCCACACTCTTCTGAACACATGAATGCGCTACTGGCCACTAAAAGGTTGGGGACCACTGCCATAGAGTGTCTTCACCAACGTGCTGTATGTGTAGCCAAGTCCGCAGTCTTACCGGCTTCTTTTTCCCAAGCTGTTCCTTTCCCCCTCCAAAGTCCAATTTTTGTCCCCTCTGCATTCAAATAAGTTTGCTTCCTCCTACACACTGCCTGCATGCTGGCAGGCTATCACGGAGCGACTGACAAAGCTCCCTGCACTCTATTCCAGTGCCCAGCCCCATCCTGACCCAGAGTAATTGGGAGCAGAAATTATAGGGAAATCCTGTAGCCTATAGGCTGGTGCATGCTCAGATACACTGTGGGGATGGCACATGCAGAGTCTAGGCAGCTGTGAGGGAACTGAGCATGCTCAGTGAGGATGGAGTCTTTGAAGATTTTAGCTGCTAAAATCGATGGCTCTGCTGAGCATATATGAACTGTGATTTTCCAAAGGCTCATAAGTTGGCCAAATTTGGGCTGATTCGCACAGGGATCCCGGACACAAAGGCTACCCCCTTTCAAATCTCAAACTCCTGCTCCAAAGCGTGGGGAGGCACTACAGCATCTCAGAACACACCAGCTGGAGACGTCTGATCGATACACAGGAACAGCAGTGCAGGACTGGGTCTAGGAGTGGGAGAACTGTGTGATTCCACCCCAGAAAAGATGAAGGCATGAGGCCAGACACCACGGGGCATGGCACGCGGAGACCAGAGCGGGTACAGACTGAAGATGTGCAGCTAGCTCTGCCACTATGGCAAAAATCATGAGAGCTCGTTCTGACTGAAAAAGCTCTTTTAGGCCATTTTAGAGGTAATTCCTTTCAATGTTTTGCTCCCTCTACAGCGGGAGTGTCAGCTAAGCCTCCTGGCTTTCCAGGAGGAAGGATGCCTGAAATAGCACCAGTTCCTTCTGCAACCTGTTTATCTAGAAAGTCTGTGGCAAGTGTAGGGCGCATGCTGGCATGGTGCAGCGCGAAGGTGGCAGAATTATTCTTACCATTAATTTCAAGCACCCAGAAGAATGCAAGACACTTAATAAAAAACATTGACAGGCATGGTCCCTGCCCTGAAGTTCTTACAGTCTAAACTGTGGGCATGCGGAAGCAAGCAAGCGTTACGAACAGCAGGAACAGGTGACAGTCTCACAGTCACTTCCTTTCGACATCTGACCATCTGGCTGGTTCTGCTAACGCAACACCCAGCAAGGAAGCTGGATACATGATAGTGAACAGTCTTGGTTGCAGGCGTCCCAGAGGAAGTGAGTGTTGGGGAGGGATTTAAATGAGGGCCAGGTGGTGGCTTGGGGGACTGGTGTGGGAAGGGCACTCCAGGGAACAGGACAGCAGGAACAAAGGTGCAGACATTTGTGGGAGAAACAGCCAAGCCTTGGTCAGGCTGGCTATCTGGGAGAGCAGAGGGTGAGCTGGGATACAAAGCAGTGGAGTCCAGGGACAGGGCACTGGACTAGGAGGATGCAGGACTCCTGGTTCTCTTTCTGGGGCAAGTCTCCTCTAGGGTGACCAGATGTCCTGATTTTATAGGGACAGTCCTGATTTTGGGGTATTTTTCTTATATAGGCTCCTATTACCCCCCACCCCCATCCCAATGTTTCACATTTGCTGTCTGGTCATCCTAGTCACCTCACTCTCTAGCCTTTTGTCTCCCCTCCTGCCTTTTGTTGGACTCATCCATGTAGCCGATCAGTCCTATGGGGAAGGGGTGGACTCTATTTTTCAGTACCTAGCACAATGGGGCCCTGTCTCACCTAGGGCCTCCAGATGCTACTGTCAAACACACAGTAGTGTCAGCTAACTAGGGCAGGGTGGAGCTATGCAGCATTTTGAAGGCAAGGACAAGAAGAGGGAGCCAGTGGCTACTCAGGAGTAATGTAGCCATCCCGAAGGAATGATGATAAAACTCTTCTATGACACCACACCGTCGTGCAGCCCACAGCTGGCACACATGGACACACATTGCTTACACATGCGTTTCATAGCATACCAGTCATTACAGGGGCGCTCAGAGTTGATTGTGCAGGGCTTGAAGGCTGGAAGCAGCAGTGTTAGGCACCAGAGTTGTTGACTCTGCATGATCTCATTTGCAAGGGTAGCTTGTCAAAGGCAGCAGAAGTGTTGCAATTACCATGCCTGTCACAATAATGCCATAGTTACAATAAACAAATCCAGGTGAACAAATTACAATGACATTTTTAAAGTACATCTTGTTCCCTTTTTCTTACAGCTATTATTGGTTCCAATGGCATTCCGGCAAGATTAGACCTTTAGCCATGAAGAAGTTAAACACCATCTGCCTTTGACACACGGAGAGACTGAAGCTCAGAGGTTAAATGACTTGACCAAGGTTACACAGCAAACCTGTGTCAGAGCAAAGATGGAAGCCATGCCTCCAGCCTCTCAATAAATGGCTATCCTCCTAGACAACACTTCCTCCCAGGCAGCCTGTCTAAGCGTTCCTTAGGAGCCGCGATTCCTCAGCCTGCACATTCTGCTGCAGATTACCTGTCCTCTGCTACCTACACTGGCTTCCCACAGAATATCAAATCAAGATCAACATCTTTGGGCTTGTCTTTAACGCGCTCCATGACCTGGGCCCAAGGTATCTAAAAGAGCCTAAAGCTCTAGGATGAAAATTGTGGTGGACAACAAGGCTGCTCTGGCCCAATGGAAGTCTCTACAATAATGGTAAAGCTCATTTGTGCAGGGGCTGGGCCACACCCACCTTTCCCTTGCAGGCCTGATGTCTGCCCCTGGCCAGTCTGGTTAGATGTTTGAGCTGCACCCTGGATCACCCCACTTGCTCATTATTGATTCTGGGGAGCAAGCAGGTCACCCAGTAAAACAACAGAGTCTGTTCCTCACCCCACACTGAGTTTTTCATAGAGGCATCGGTTGTGAAACAATTCGAGCTCCTAATCCGGCCTCTATTTCACGGCTATGAAATTTCACACACTTAACTCCATATTAAGCCCAATTGCTTGTAATTCACTAAAAGGCACCTTCCAGAATGACAGGCAGTTGTGATGTGAGGAGACCAGGAAACAGAGAATAAAACAACGGTTACAATGCCATGAAATGTCAGATGGAAACGTCTGAAATGGTGACATTGGTCAATTTCAAGGCCAGAGGGTTTTTAAATTAGTCAAAGTGAGCCCTGAATTTGGTAGGGACCTGGCTATTATGGAGGCCCAAGCAGGTTTGCAATCCCAGTTCTCCCGAAAGGCCATTGAGAATTCATGCTGCCTGAGAAACGTCCCAGAATAAGCTACCAGGACTGGGGGGAACTGAAGGAAACAACCAAAGCCTGAGCTAGGCTGGAGAGCACTGATCCAAGCGGTGTTTGAACCCCTCCACCCCCACCTGCCTGCCTGCGGAGAAATGGACAGAGGGGCCCTGATTTCTATTTGTGAACTTCCTAAAGACCGTGGGCTTCAGCACAAGCCATACAGCCCATCCTCTGAACTCTTGGATCAACAGCAAAGCTGGATTTTCAGAACTATTTCCCCCCAGTGCTCTGCATCCACTTTGGATTGTGCCCAGCAGAGGCTTTTGAATCTATGACTAAATTAAATTTCTTTTTAGTCATCTCTTAAGAGAGAACACGAGTCTGCACAGGATATCAGATGTATTTTTGTGGTACCCATTGCTTCTATCCCCTCCTCTGCCTCATCTCTGGCACAGAGCGCAGTGACAGGAGAAATGGCTCCAGGGAACTGCACAGTGACTGGCTTCACTTTCCAGGGAATAACAGACAGTTGAAAGCTGAAAAACCTCCTCTTTGTGTTCTTCTTTGCCATTCATTTCTGCGCCCTGGTGGGGAATGTCGGGATGATCGCGCTGATTAGGGTTGACTCCCAACTCCACAGCTCCATGTACTTTTTCCTTAGCAACTTGTCACTCTTAGATGTTGTCTACTCCTCTGCGATTGCCCCCAAGGCAATCAGTTCCCTAGCGAAGAGTAAAGACGTTTCTTTCCCTGGGTGTGTGGTTCAGTTTTTCCTCCTCTCCTTCTGTGCCAACAATGAGCTTTGGCTCCTGGCTCTGATGGCCTACGATCACTTTGTGGCCGTCTGCAACCCATTGCTTTATAATGTCACCATGTCCAAGAGAATCTGCTTCCAGCCGGTGGCTGGCTCTTACCTATGTGCCTGTGTCAATGCCATTGTGCATGCGTGTACTGTATTCAGTCTTTCGGCCACTCCAATCTCCTTGGTCATTTCTTCTGCGATATTCGCCCACTCCAAAAAATCTCGTGCTCTGACTTTCGTATCAATAAGCGAGTGCATTTCATCTTTGCTGCCAAGGAAATAATAGGCACCATTCTCATCTCCTGCATTTACATCATCTTTGCCATCCTGAGAATCCGCTCCACTGCAGGAAGGCACAAAGCCTTCTCCACCTGCGCCTCCCACCTGACTGTTGTTTCCATCTTATATGGGACCCTGATCTTTACATATTTATGACCCTCGTCTGGCAGCTCAGTGGACTGGGAGAATATGGTGGCTGTGTTCGATAGCCTGGTGATCCCCATGCTGAACCCCCTGATCTACAGCCTGAGGAACAAAGAGGTGAAGGACAATATACCAGAAAATTATTTCTCGCTGCATGTAAATATGGGGACTGGTTTTTACTGATCAGCACTTGAGTGCCAATATGAGCGAGTTCTCACTCATTAAGTCAATGTGAAGAAATTTCTATCATGTGATTTACAGGAGAAAACAATATGGAAATGGAACTTGAGCCAGATAATGAAGGAAGGCGCCATTTCCCTTGAAATACAGTGTCCAGTAACTGTGTTACAGCTTCTCCTTTATGCATTGATATGCGATTCTGCAATATAGGCATCTCCCCCTGCTTGTTCCACTACCTTTGGAACTATATTGGTTAATTTAGCAGATGATATAAAGAGGAGATACTCAGACTGCTATTATCTCAGTTCCCACAGCCCCCACCTAAAATTACGGTAGAATTAAATAAAGGGAGGTGTACATGGAGAGATGTTTTTATAGATAGATAGTCAGACAGATGGTTATGTTCGGGAACAGACAGGTAGACATTAGACAGACAGATGTTTTTATATGGGGATAGATAGACAGATAGCTGGTTATGTATGTGGTTAGAGAGAAAGACGTCATTATACATACACATGAGAAAGGAAGGATGGTCCAGAGCTTATCGCACTAGCCTAAGACTTGAGGGGTCTGAGTTTAAATTCCTCCTCCACTGCAGACTTCCTTTGTGACCTTGAGCAAATCACTTAAGGCCAGGTTTTTTAAAGGCATTTCAGTTCCCAATTCCTATTGAAATAAATGGGATTTAGGTGGCCTAAGTACCTTTAAAAATCCTGGGTTTAGTCTCCCTTTGCCTTTGTCACTTGTAATATGGAGGTAAGAGAAGGAGTTTTGTAAGCAAGACACAAGAAGTAATTCTTCCGCTCTACTCCACGCAGATTAGGCCTCAGCTAGAGTATTGTATCCAGTTGTGGGCACCACTTTCCAGGAAAGATATGGACAAATTGCAGAGAGTCCAGAAAAGAGCAACAAAAACACGAGTGCCATGTCTCCGTGCGGCTCCCAGAAGCATCGGCACATCCACAATCCGGCTTTTATGCATAGGGAAAGCCAGGAGGCTCCACATGCTGCCCGTGCCCCAGGCACCGCCTCTGCAGGTCCCATTGGCTGGAAACCACGACTGCAGACAGGGCAGTTTGCCCACCCTTGGTCTAAGGCCACAGAATGTTCGCAGTTACATGGCCCATGATGCTAGCCTCCATCACTCACTTGTGAGATCTTCAAACAAGCCCCTTTATGCTTTCTCCCATTGTGCCCCCCACACTTGGGAGGAACTCCCTGTAAACACCAGCAAAACAACCTCCTCATCCTAGGGACTGTTTGACTCTTTAATTATTCCCATGTCCAGCAGGCTCGCCATCTCCTTCTGAACTTGCTACTGCAATGTACCAGTTCTGTGATATGCTTTGCTGGGTGCAGGTTNTGAGTGCCATGTCTCCGTGCGGCTCCCAGAAGCACCAGCACATCCCCAATCCGGCTTCTATGCGTAGGGAAAGCCAGGAGGCTCCACACGCTGCCCGTGCCCCAAGCACTGCCTCTACAGCTCCCATTGGCTGGGAACCACGGCCAATGGGAGCTGCAGGGGCGGGGCCTGCAGACGGGGCAGTTTGCCCACCCCTGGTCTAAGGCCACAGAATGTTCGCAGTTACATGGCCCGTGATGCTAGCCTCCATCACTCACTTGTGAGATCTTCAAACAAGCCCCTTCATGCTTTCTCCCATTCTGCCCCCCACACTTGGGAGGAACTCCCTGTAAAAACCAACAAAACGACCTCCTCATCCCAGGGACTGTTTGATTCTTTAATTATTCCCATGTCCAGCAGGCTCGCCATCTCCTTCTGAACTTGCTACTGCAATGTACCAGTTCTGTGATATGCTTTGCTGGGTGCAGGTTGTGATCCCACAGTGTTAATCTTAGGCAGCTTTTGTGAGCTGAGCCTGGCCTGCTTGATTATACCTGCCAGTGACTTTGCAGCACAGCCATGACCTCAGTCTTTTCAGTTAGGGTGACCTCTTCACACACCTCAATGCTCTCTAGCGGGATATCCCTATGGCATTCAAGCATCAGATCCGTAACAGGGGCTCTGCACAGAATATCATCTTGACAACAGCTTCACTGTTGTGATGCACTTTTAACCTGT